>JAJOOS010031013.1:0-11300 GCA_029582725.1 Solanum chiquidenum
TTTTATTTTTAATTATTATAAAAAAAAACTTAATTTTTGATAAAAGACTAGAGCTTCTTTTTTTTTTTTTTTTTTTTTTTTTGAAAAAAGGATTTTTTTTAAATTTCTGAATAAAGATCACCGAACCCAAAGAGGGTTGTCTACGTATCTCATTGGGATGAGAATCAGGTGTGCGTAGTTCGTTAAGCTTTAAACATAAAGTAGGAATTTTTATTTTTTTTGAAGAATGATACAAACTTTTTTTTTTATGAACAAACTTTTCATTTTTTTTTGAGTTAGAAAGAGGACTAAAGACCCTTTTTATTAAAAAAAAGTTATAAGTTATATCACCGAACCCATGGAGGGATGCCTACGTATCTCAACGATGTGAGAATCAGGTGTGCGTAGTTCGTTAAGCTTTTTGTAAATATGTTTAACTTATTGAAAAACTTTCTTTTATTTCAAATATCTTGTTGCAAATATGAAAAGACTAGACTATTTGAGATTGACCGAATAATAACAGATATCTAATGAAGATATTAAAATAAAGTCTTCTAAATAATGTTACAAGTAGCACATAGTTAAAAATATGTGGGTCTCAAGAAAAGGTTTTTATCCTAGACGGACTCGACCCATGTGTTGAGCTCCATTAATTCAAACAAAATGTGCATGATATTGATAAAACAGGTCCTATTAGAGATAATCATTATTGAGGCTTGTTTTACTAAGTTTAAAAATCTAGTTGAATAGGTGTGTAAATTGGTTGTAAAACGAGTGGACAACTCGAGTCGGGAAGGGACAACTTACCAGTAGCAGGACTTTCCGGCCTCACTGTTGGTCCTTCATATCCTAAGACATGTGTTACTATAGAATCCTTCCTAGGAGCGTTGCCGCATCTCTGGTATCTCATGGCTCAGGAGCGTAATCGCATATACGAATAAAGTATCTTAGAAGACTAAGATGGGTGTGCGAGAGAAGAAAGTTTATACTACAGTTCACAAAATATCAAAAGTAGTAAATAAATAGACAGTTGACACATTAGGCCAAAAAATATAATATAAAGTCATACATAAGTCAATATTTACAAGCTCGAATTCTGGTTATCCCCAGCGGAATCGCCATCTGTCACACCCCTATCTTTCCCAAATGATGTGTTTGAAAATAGAGTTTTTCCAATTAAAGTGACATTTTGAAAAGGGAATATTTTATTTCAGAGTCGCCACTTGGAATTGAGTTTTGGTGTTCCAAGTCACCTTATTTTTATCCCTATTCAAAAGGAAGTTGACTCTAATTTTTATCGGTCTGCGAACTAGAAATCTGAATAAGGAATTCTATTGACTGAGGGGAAGGTATAAAGCACCGCTCCAGTCCCGTGGTTCTAGCACGGTCGCTTTATTGACTTATATCTTGACTTGACTTAGTTTTTAAATACATTATGTTTATTAGCCTAACAATTTACTTAAGTCCTGCTTTCTTTGATTTATTTTAAACTGAGTTATAAAATTGTCTTACTTTATTAGTGTGGTGTATTGGTAGCAGCGCTTTCCAACCTTGCCACAAATTATTAATTTGCTTGTACATCGCACAAAAAAATTTTGGTCCACTCATTAGTTGATTCAAAAATTTATATCTTATTAAAAGTATTTGGGTCAAAATGGGTAAATACAACTTTGCCACTTTAAAATATTCTTTATCTAAAATAGATTACGAACCTAAAATTGTTTAATATCAAAACTATCATAGAATCTCTTAATTTCCTAAGTCAAATTTAACCTCAAATAATCCTTTCTATTCAAAAAAAATTGCAGGGCCTATTAGCATTTAAGTGATACAATTCCAAATTCCTCCTAATTTTACTATAGGAAACTTGTACTTAATTAAATTCTTAAGCTTATCTTGAACACATAAAGTCATTAACTTAACTATATTCAATCAAACAATGAATAAATTTATTCAAACATTTAAACTAATTTCAAGCGTAACCACCAAAATGAATACCTGAGAATATTCAAGAGACATAAATTAAAACATACTATGAAGCAAATCAAAAAAGGGTTGAACCTCAAACTCTACCTTTGTTTTTCTTCTTCTTTTGTTGTTGCATTTTCCTAGGCGTGTGGGTGCATTTTTTTTTCTGTGTTGTCATTTAATGTAATATGTATGTTTCCTCGCGCTTTGTATGTATGAGTGAATATGCATGGATCATTTAGGGGTGTTTTGTCAGTGTCCCTTTTCTTAAAAAAAAATAATTCATTCTATACGTCCTTTTTTTTTATACCTTTTACTCTTTTTAATTCAATTTGTTTTCTTCTCTTTTTTTTCCTAACAATTTTTTTTTCTTTTACTTACTATTTTATCAAAATAAATAAATTAAAAGGACACATATTCCATAAGGCCTTCCGAAATCAACGGATTAATTAAGCTTTATTTTATAATTAAAAAAAAATTAACTATGTCTGTGCCTTTTTTTAAACTTTAACAAGTCTTACAATAAAAAGAACGATATGCATCATAAAATAGTGACACATAACAAACACACAATTTTGGAAACTTCATAACATCATAATCAAGTTTCGAACAAATATTTCATTGAACTATAAAAGAAATTAGAATTACCTTTTCGTAAAACTTAATTTCATAAAGGAAAACCGCTCTAATCTACTGATTTCCAAAGTTAATTATAATTAATTAACTTTAAAGAGCCACGAACTTGAATCCACGAATAAAACCCTTTTTTTCCTTTGATGTTGTGAGTGTGAATTTTCCTAACTTAGTGTATTGCTTGGTTTTTTTTTTTTTTTTTTGCTAATTGGATTTTTTTTCGTCCTCTGTTGTGATCTTCCCGGCGTACTTTTTGTAGTAGTAGTCCGTCTTTATCTATAGGAGTGTGTAGTGGTATATGTAGGTGTAGGGTGTGTGTCGTGTGTGTTATGTGGGTGAGTTGAGGAAAGTGCGGTGAGATGTGGGTGAGTGGGGGTAGTAGTAGTTTATAGATAAATTTTTTTAAAAATAATATAATATAATATAATAAGAATATAATTTAATTCTTATTTTTTAAACTAACAAAAATTGTAGCTAATAATAAATTATAATTAAGAAATACTAGCTTATTTAGTAAACTAAAAATAAAATAAAACATATATTTTCAAATCTTTTAAAATAAACTTACTAAATTTAGTCAAAATTGAAATATCTAACTAAGACATAAAAGAAATATTTAAGGAATAAAAAAAAAAGTGTAAAACCTTATGTTCGGTCAAAAATTACGTGTCTACAATGACAAAAAAAATTGACGAAGCGAAAGGTTCTCAACATAAGTTGTTGTATCTTTAGCCTTGACGTAGGTGTGCATGTAGATCATATGTTAGTAAATTGCAATTTAGATACGAGGTTATGGGTAGATATCTTTAGTTGGTTTGTTGTTTCTTGTGCATTTTCAAGATCTATAAAGAAGTTGTTATATTCAGTTGGAAGAATGGAGCTAAGAGAAGAAGGCACATGACTTGAAATGTTACTCTCCTTCTGTTGATGTGCATAATTTGAAAAGTGAGAAATGGGAGATCTTTGAAGGGGTGGAGACGAGCTTTGGTCAATTAGGGAGTAGAGATCAATCCTTTATTTTCTTTTGGTGCACCACTGTATTTCCTATTTGTATAGAGGATTAAGTAGCTTTTAGAGAGAACCATAGTTTGTAGGTTATTATCAACTATGTGGAGACCTTTTTGTATTTGGCGGTGGTAATGGTGGTGTTGTTGGAGTCGGAAGCCTGTGGTAAAACACAGGTACACCCCTAACACTTCTTGCTCCTTTGTACCACTCTTTCTAGTGTCTTAAGTTGCTCATGCTGATGCTATGTTTCTTTTGTGAAGTTGTATCATATAGAACAATTGATAACAAGTGGATTCTACATTTCCCTTTGAATAGGAAAAAAGGTTCTTTAACTGGTGCTACTTGGAAGGACAATTTTTTTGCAATTCGCGGTGGAAATGTGATTGACTATTTTTCAGAGGTTGAGATGTTAATCAATCTACTATCCCTTTTCTGATTGACATCTCAACCTCTGAAAAATAATCAATCACATTTTCACGGCCAATTGCAAAATTTGTCCTTCCAAGTGTCACCAGCTAAAGCACCCTTTTTCATATTCAAAGGGGAACGTAGAATCCACTTGTTATCAGTTGGTCTATATGATACAACTTCACAAAATCAACATAATGTCATCATGAGCAACTTAAGACACTAGAAAGAGTGGGACAAAGGAGCAATAAGGGTTACGGGTATACCTGTATTGTACCACAAGCTTCCGGCTCCAAGAGCACCATCATCATCACCACAAAATACAAAAACCTCTCCACACAATTTTTCAACTTCGGCATATGATCGAACATAATGCATTGGCTTAAAATACTTAACACATCATTTAAAGGTGACTATGACTCTAACGTAGATAACCATGATGCACCATTATATCCTCCGACTGGAAGATTCACTCAGCGGGAATAGCCATTAGATGAGCTTTGACCATTCTCTATCAGTATAAGATCAAAGAAGAGTTTTAGTAATTCTTGTGGCACTACAATCTCCATTCTTTACCGGTATGGAGTTTTTGCAAATTTCATAATCGACTACCTTCCGTCAATCCATTAGACTATTATCTTCTAAAAATAACTGATGATGACATACTGTTATGCCCTTTTTATCATGAAGAAAATCTTTGACATCTCCAACACTATCTGACTCGTTAATGTTTAAGTTAATTGTTTTAGTAATTCTCATGAATATACTTATCTGCAAGAGGATACCAAAACAATAAAAAACAAGATATGGTCATAATGTGAAGTATTTTTACAAAAATTAAATGACGTAAGCAATTATATACACCATCCAACAGAAACACTCAAAACCACAAATCAAATAGTTGAGATTTTTAGTGCATCTTTTGGATAGAAGGTAGTTAATAAAGGCAGAACTTCAAAAAAATCTCAACTATAAACTAAAATGGGAATCTTCAAGCTCAAACAGTCTAACCTGTCAACTAATAAAATCCAATTGTTTTATATTTGGCTGGATCAACCAGCTAAATATGTCAATAAACAAAAATATTAAAGAATAACCAATTAAGTATATATGATTTAATGAAGAATACTCTTTAACACAACCTTAACTTGTTAAGTCAATGGATTTACATAATAGATACATTATCTTCTTGAACCTTGTTTGGTGTTTATGATTCAAATTAAGTTCCACAATACGCGTTAGGTATGCATTTCTCACCAATCCAATAAGTTGTACTTACGTTTTTTTCCACTCCTCTTTCACCGATTTTTTCTTCAAATTTTTAGTATTTCGTGTTCCCAGTCTACTTTTTTCTCTAGCGACATTTTCAAGTTGCATCTCTGCACATTTTTAGTACTAATATGTATGGATTCTCTGTACCTCTTAGTTCAAAGTGTCATGCAACCTAGCACTCGTTGGGATGTGATCCCATGATTGACATTAATTCACATAAAGTTCATCCAAAAGGAGAAATTCATAACTTGATCAAACCAAATTAAACACATATTTAGAAGTATGGACATGAGATATATTTCATCCTCCTATACTCTAGGAACTCTTTCGATCCATGCTTTCATATGAGGGTTTTGAATTAGACGACATAGCTCAGATGTGCAAAGAGAGCATGTCCAAAATTGATTGATAGTATCGGTCAATCAAGGGCATATAAAGATAACCAGAACTAAGATTCTTGAATGTAAAAACACAAACCAATAGAAAAACACCATTGAGAATATGAGGATGATAATTACTGTAACAATGTATATAGATCTGTTTCTTGATTTTGTACAAAGATATAGATAGATAACATATCTTTAGGATTTCCTCTTTATTTTTTTGCCTTACTTAGCTTATAATGTTATTGTATTTAAACATATTTACCCTTTGAATAATATACAAACTCTCAATTTTGTTGATCATGGTACCAGAGCCTAACCTGCATTGTGAGATTTGAAGTAATGGTTCACCGTGGTTGTCGGAATTAGCAACTATCTTATTTCTTATTCGTTTGACTTCAAAAATTAGTTGTCACCATATGCCTAGGGAGAATATATCCCTTTGATCCTCCATTAATCAAAATTTGGTGGTTGGAGGAGATACGAGTGGATCTCAAGCGTCGGTGAAGCCACTAGATACTGTCCAACTCAAACCGCGTGTAGAGGCATGTGTGTGGACCAATCTTGGTATGGCTTACTCATTTGGAATTGCCTTGAGATTCCAATCAATTTATGGTGGTTTTCTTATCATTGGACCATTTTGAAGAATAAACATCAATGCCCACATTTTGCGATCTTCTTTGGGTGATACTTTAGTTAGAATTATTTCCATTAAGAGGCAAAAATGGAGAAGTTCTTAACCCTAAATCTCGTGTTGGATTATTATGCATGCTCCAGTTACTCAGATTCAACATTAATGTTTTAGGAGACACTCAGAGATACTTAAAAATGATCATTTCTAGAAGTGTACTTTTCTTGACCATCCTCTCTATTGAGAGAGGGACAGATGTGTATGTTCATGGGATTCGTATCATACCCTAGTAACTTTCTCTAAAATCCTACATACGAGTAAATTCAAATCGACTGTAGTAGAAAATCCCAAACTCGACCTTATAAACTTCAAACCTTAAATTTGTCATGTAAAGAATCGATTATAGATTAATCATAAGCTAATAATTAGCTTTGAATTTGTACTTCTGTATTATAAATTTCACTAAATTAAGTACAAATAATTGATTATGAACCCTAGTTACTAAAAGGGGTTAGACTTGAATCCTAAACTTTGAGCCATAAAGTTCTACTCTTGGATCTCACCTTCTCTATATTATATCTAATACCACCACTTTAGTATAAAATTTATCCTAGGATTAACTAATACTCTAATCAAATGCGTAATAATATTAATCTTGATTTTTTTGTTCCTTATCCCACCAAGAAAATGATACGTGGATAATATCTTATTGGTTAAACATTTATACACACACAAGAAAAAATCACAGATTACTTAGTAGAAACAAAAATAAAGGAGTTAACCTCTTCTTTTTCTTCATAAGCAGCTTTCAAACTTCATTGTTGGCTCAATCTTTTGTATTTATTCTTGAATTCTCCTACAAAATTACAAAAAAATCAATAGAGAAAATAAGAAGGAAAACAATGAAATGGCCAAAGAGTTGAATTTATTCAATCTCTTAATAACAAGATTACATGAATTTAAACCTTGACAAAACTTATGGTTAATGGTCGTTATAGTCATTCAACTTTGTTTTTTCTTTCAGAAGTCTCACAACTTTGCGTAGTTAGCTTAGATGACAATTTTAGTTGAAAAAGCATTTTTCATACCTCCCGAGAGATACTTAACAGTTGGAGAGAAATTAGAACGAGCCAAAACATTCAACATATTGTGTGCCTCGCTTTATGTCTTAAGTGTGCCTTTCATAACATTGTGAGGATACAAATGTACTCGAATCAGATCAACCTATAATTATTATAGAAAAATATATTAAACCTTATAGTAAAATATGAATAGATTAAATAATCTCAGGATGAAACATACAAAACAATTATTGAACTAACCAGACTAGCTATGTTGGTGTTGTGAAAGACCTCAACAAGATACATTAGCTAACTGGACTTGGTCCTACATTTGCTTTTTTGCAGGTCTAAACAAGGATGGACTTCAATTAAGAGAAGTTATAATGTCGTGGTGGGGGACATATGTTTGGAAGAATATGAGGCATTTCTACCGAGATCTACCCAGCTTAGTAATATGAGAATTATGGAGAAAAAGAAACAGGATAAAGCATGAAGGAAAGAAGACATCGGTAACATGAATCATTCGCAATGTCACTAGGAAAATGTATATGATGGCTAGATTAAGGTAGCCTCATAGGTCTTGTCTTGTTAATTGGTCTGATATGCTGATAGAATGGACAAGTTACATACCTAAAATGAAGGGGAAGAGCGTTTTATGGGAATTCCCATCGAATGGGTGGGCTAAATATAATACAGATAGAGCTACTCGGGGAAATTTGGGTATCAGTTTTTATGCCTTTTGCTTAAGGAATAATTAGGGAGATATTAAATACACAGAAGGAGCAAGAATAGAGAATACTACTAATATAGTCACAGAAACTAAAGCCATACTAGAGGCATGCAAACATTCCAAACAGTCACAACATAGCAAAATTATCATTCAGACAATCTCAATGCTAATTTACAAGGTACTAGAAGGGAAGTGGGCATGTCCATGGATAATTGGAGCAATGGTAACGAAAATACGAGCATGTTTATAGGAGAAACAATTTATTTTTGAACACATTCTAAGAGAAGGAAATAAATTAGCAGATCATATGGCAAACATAACTATTGACAGAGGAAGTTGCACATTCACAAGTTTTAATAGCATGGAGACTAATGGGAGGAGAATCATCAACAACGACAAACTACTATGCCCGTATTTAAGAGTATCACCTTTAAGAGAATATAATGCAGGGATAGGCTACAACATAAAGTTTTCTAGAAGAAGAATATTTACAAAGGCCTTGGATGCAACAAAATAAGGGAAATGCTATCTAGCCTATGCTATTTAAGCCAGCAAAAAGGACTCAGCAAAATGGGGGATCTGGAGGCAAGAATTGAATGATTAAACCTAGAGAAAGCCATCAACACTAGTAGAGGGCAGAAGAGCAGAGCTTCCCATGAACTTTGTCACATGACCACCTGCAGAAAGATATGAGAGGACACCAGAGGAAAAGGATAAGGAGGAAAATAAGTGAGAAGACTTACCAAGTGAAGATGCTTTACTCCTTTAGACAAGATCTGACAGTAAAAAAAAAAACAATGAGCACAACCCATGGAATCTGAGAACACAACTGCAAAAAAACTATGAAGTCAGTTGCAAGCAAGGAGGCCAAACTCATAAATCACGATGCTTACTCTTGTAGCTGATTCTTCAGCAATCAGGAAGAACATCATCATCACGTTGATAATCCATAGCAAGAGAACGTAGAGTGATGGAATAGTCCAAGGAGGCAACATTCTCAGCTGAATAAATGAAATCAAAGAAAGAGAGGAGAAAGCAGCGAAGGGACAAAGATTTGTGAAGGGGATCTAATTATGAAACCCTACCCTAGAATATATATACTTCACTGTCCAGTTTGGATTGGGCGTGGGTTTATTCATTTCCTTTTTTTTATTATTTGTTTTTTAGTAATGGGCTAGTTAGGTTTGGGCTTTGTCCGTGGAGGTGTACCTTTGTTTTTTTTGTTTTCTCCAAAGACATGAATAAAATACAAAATTTTGCCAACAAATTTTGCCTTTTATAAACTAAATTTAATTCTTCAGGAAAAAAATAATCATAAACAATGAAGCTTGACTTTGATATCTTGAAAAATTAAAAGAACTTGATATGATGTATTTCAAGATCTTCACATTTCACAAAGTTTAACTCCTAAATTCTCAGTTACAATTCACAAGTCCATATATCATACACAGAGAGCATACCCTTTTATTCACTTGATTACATTTTTAATATGTCCCACACGTGTGGAGTACTAAATCTTCTTTATGTGTCAAGAACATGATTTTTTTTATATGACTAGCAATGAAACTCAAATGCAAACTTCTGTGTGGGATCATCACATCTAAAAACTTCAAGTGTTAGAGAGAATATACAATTATTTACTTAATTATGTTTTCGTCCTTTGGCGCTGCTAATCCGATCCATTGGACTAATTAAGCCAAATAGGGAACTGAAGATGTTTCTTTTGTTAAAGCCTATGATTGGACTTTCTGATCCAACTTGAAACCTAGCATATTTTGACACTACAAGTAGAGGCAGATCTAAAATTCAAATTTGATGAGTTTGATCTTTAAATGTTTTAGTTATGTGCTCGTTGTATTTACAATTATGTGTTCAAATAATATATGTTGTGACATTTTGATAGATCTGTATATAGCAAACACACACACACGCACATGTACATTCATAGGCACATGCACGTGCACACGTACACGCACACGCACACGCGCACTCACACACACACATGCACTCACACACGCACACGCACACGTGTTGCACATCGATCTCTAATTTTTACTTAAGGTTTGTATTAGAAAATAGTTAATCGAAAAGATATTTTAATCGAAGCTATATCACTTGAGAAAATATTTGTCATTACCAAATCAAAGAAAGTTTACAAATTATTTCTTCTAAGTAACTTTGAATTAGTTTCATTAGATAAATTTGGTTTATTTCTCATTTTGAGTGAATTTTCTATTACACAATTAATGGTAAAGTAATTGCATGAAAATAGCTTTAATAAATATCAACCAAACGTAAAAGAATATATATAGAGAAAGAGTCAGAGAGGGAGAAAATTTTGAACACAATTTACAAAGGTTTCTGCACGTAAAAAGGTTTCTGCACGTATTTTGAAGTTGCACTCTCTCCTTTAAATATACACAATATATAATATTCTTAATAAACCTTAAGCCTCATACACATTTGAATTAATATTCATGTGTATAATTAAATTAGATGACATATTTTATGTGATTTCATAATGCGTTCTTTAGAACATTGAAAATAAATTATAAACTCTTAAATAGAAATATCTGATACCATTTTTCGGAGGTGCGGAACTGGTAGTTGAGGAATTCATATTTGTTGGGGTGTGGTAGGTGGTAGTGTGGTAGGTAAGGTATTAACTAGCCATATTTTATTATAATATTCTTTTTTCAAGGGTGTTAATCTTGATATCTCTTTAATATTATTTATGATATATTCTAGATATAACATATCTTGGGTTCTTCGGTACATATGTAAATTATTTCTCATTAATTGTTCTAATAGTTTTATATCTTCCATAGCTTCTATCCAATATTGTAAATATTCATAATTCATTTTAATCTGAATTTATTTCTAAATCGTACCATTCTATTTTTTCATTATCCAAGTATAGATCTTGTAAGTCTATTTCATACCATTCTTGGTTTAATATATCTTCTAATTCGTAGTCATCAAATATTTTTTCCCATATAGTTCTTCTTAATTCAATTATTTCTATATCTTTAAGTGTATATAAGATTAAAGTTTCATAACTTTTTATCGTTTCATCAGGCCTATATGTAGTCATGTTCGTTGTTTATGCAGTTTTTATTTTCAATTATTCCTTCCTATCATATTCATAATTGATTAAATTCATATTAGATCATTATGAACTAGATTATTTGTTTATCATTTTTTCCGGTCACTACTAGCATCGTACT
>JAJOOS010031017.1:0-12473 GCA_029582725.1 Solanum chiquidenum
AACCCGTCCCATCCCGTATATATAGTGGGACGGGATGGGACGGATTTTTATCCCCCCAATCCCGGTCCCCCCAATCCCGGTCCCCCCAAAATCCCCCCCAAATGGTCCCCCGTCCCGTCCCGTCCCCCTTCGTCCCGTCCCCCAGTCCCCGTCCCCGTCCCCTTGCCAGCCCTAGCAGTCACTAAGAACACTACTACAGGCCTATAAACTTGCTAGGCTACAGGAGGATATTTTTGATGGACAAGCTAAGAAATGGGGTTTGAAACCTATGGTCAGGCCAGTATAAGGTCCAATTCTACGTACTCCTACTCATGTTAAACCACATTTCTCTCAAAAGCCATTGATACCAAATTCCACATATAGGAAACAAGTACAGGTCGCCAAGCCTAAAAGATTCACTGGTAATGGGTTGGGAAGGAGGTTGACTGCTGCGGAGGTGGATGAGAAAAGGGCTAAGGGCCTTTGTTTTTCTGTGATGATAAATATGTGCTTGGTCACAAGTGTAGATCCAAAAAACAATTTTTTCTAGTGGAGAGAAGATGAGGAGCTGGTTCAAGAAAAGGTAGTGCAAGACCAAATACAGGAAGACAATGAGGAAGTTGATGAATGCATGACCATATCCTTACAAACTTTCACAGGAGTGACATGTTATCAGGTTATCTGCTTTCATGAAAAGAAACCCCTGCAGGTTTTAATTGATACTAGGAGCACACATAATTTCATTGATCAAGAAATAGCTAAGGGGTTAAGATGTCAGCCCACTACTATTAGTGTTGCTGATGGCAGGAAGGTGCAAACAACTTCAGTGTGCAAAAATCTAATGTGGCTTTTGCAAGGTACTACATTTGCCTCTGTTTTCTTGTTGCTACCATTGGGTAATGTGGACATTGTGCTGGGGGTAAAATGGTTGAATACCTTGGGTAGAATCTTGTTTGATTTTCATAATAGAACCATTGAATTCAGGTATCAAGGCAAGAAACATGTCTTGAGAGGAGCTAGTAGTCAGCTGAAGTCAACATGGGCCAAATAAATATATAAGGTTGATGTTGATGAGACTCAATTCTTCATGATATCATTATTATTTGGTACAAAGGATAGGCTGCAGTGCTACAACATTCATATTGATCAAGGTAACTTAGTTAATCCAGCATTATCCTTATTAATTGACCAATATGCCAGCATATTTGAGATTCCTACTACATTACCACCTCATAGAAATTCTTTTGATCATCGCATACCACTGGTTGAGTCTGCCAACCCAGTGAACAAAAGACCTTACAGGTACTCAGTGGTCAAAAGGATATCATAGAGAAACTTGTACAAGAAATGATAAATCAGAGGGTCATACAACATAGTACTAGTCTTTATGCCTCACCAGTTGTGTTGGTTGGCAAAAAGGATGGTAGTTGGAGGCTTTGTGTAGATTACATGGAGCTGAACAACTTGACCGTTAAAGACAAGTTTCCCATACCCATTATAGAGGACCTATTGGATGAGTTAGGAAGTTCCATGGTATTTTCAAAGATTGACCTTAGAACTTGATATCACCAACTGAGAATGTATGAAAGTGACATTCACAAAATTGCCTTTAAGACTCATGAAGGACACTATGAGTTTTTGGTAATGCCGTTTAGCTTAACTAATACTTCGTCATTCTTCCAAAGTCTTATGAATTTAGTTTTCAAGCAACTATTGAGAAAAACTGTTTGTCTTTTTTATGACATACTTATTTACAGTTAAAGTATGGTCGATCACATTGAACATGTGAGGGTAGTCTTCGACCTAATGCAGAGATTCCAACTATATGCAAAAATGTCCAAATGTGCCTTTGGAGTGCCTAAAGTGGAATATCTAGGTCACTTCATTAGTGGTGAATGGGTGTCTACAGACCCCAAGAAGATTGTAGCAGCAACACAATGACCTATTCCCATCAATATCAAGCAGTTGAGGGGTTTCTTGGGACTTGTTGGATACTAGAGAAGATTCATACAAGGATTTGGATCCATTGGTAAGCCATTGCATGACTTACTTAAGAAGGATGGATATACTTGGACTGAGTATGCCACAACAACATTTGAGGAACTAAAGCAAGCCTTAATTTCTTCCACAGTATTGGCTATGCTTGATTACTCTAAACCTTTTGTGGTGGAAACTCATGCAACTGGGAAGGGAATTGGTGTTGTGCTAATGCAGCAAGGCCACCCTATAGCTTATATTAGCAGGTCACTGGCTCTTAGACATCAAGCCATGTCTGTCTATGATAGGGAATTAATGGATCTTATATTTGTTGTCACTAAATGGTCCCACTATTTGATAGGAAGGCCCTTCATTGTCAATTCTGATCTAAAAGCCTTGAAGCACTTGTTGGAATAAAACCTCTACACTGACTTCCAGGTGGCTGGTATTTTCAAACTAATGGTTTTCTACTTCTCAATTGAATATAAGTAGGGTATACACAACAAAGTTGTTGATGCCTAATCAAGGAAGCCTGATGCCTGATGCCTGATGCCTGATACTGAGTTATTAACTATCTCCTTATTGACACATAATGATTCTCTATATGAGCAGATCAAGGGAACTTGGTTAACTAATGCATCTTTGCAATTTCTGATTATTAGACTACAGGTTCAACCTTTTAAGCCTTTTACTTGGTGTAATGCTCAGCTTAGGTGGAAGGGTAGATTGGTGGTTGGAGCCAATTTCCACTTGAGAAAGACAATTATTTCATTGTGGCAT
Organism: Solanum chiquidenum; assembly: GCA_029582725.1. Classification (NCBI taxonomy): domain Eukaryota; kingdom Viridiplantae; phylum Streptophyta; class Magnoliopsida; order Solanales; family Solanaceae; genus Solanum; species Solanum chiquidenum. The sequence goes on from JAJOOS010031017.1 coordinate 2,737, forward strand.
TCTACTACACATAGTGTTCATTCTGGCTTGGACGCTACCATTAAGAGAATATTGTCTCTATTTTATTGGAAGTCTCTAAGTCAAGATGTGAAGGACTTCATCAACAAATGTGATGTCTATCAGAGCACATGTATGATGTTTCTGCCTATCCAGGCTTACTTCAACCTTTGCCTATTCCAGATGGAGTGTGGCCTGATGTGTGTTTAGACTTCATTGAGGGCTTACCTAAGTCTAATGGCAAGAATGTTATCTTGGTGGTGGTTGATAGGTTGAGTAAATATGGCCATTTCATGAGCCTACAACATCCCTATATAGCTCAGTTCGTAGCACAATGCTTCTTGGACAATGTTTTTAAACTTCATGGCATGCCAGCTACATTGACAAGTGATAGAGATCATGTGTTCCTTAGCAAATTTTGGCAAGAATTATTTACAATACAATGGGTTCTGTTATAGAGGAGTACTGCTTATCAAACTCAAACAAATAGACAAATAGAGGTTTTGAATAGAACATTGGAAACTTCTCTGAGATTTGTTCTGATAGCCCTAAGGAGTGGTCCAGTTATTCACCACTTGCTGAGTGGTGGTATAATACTACTTACCACACTACTATCAAATGCGCTCCTTATGAAGTTCTATATGGTCAGAAACAGCCCATTCACCTTCCTTACTTAGCAGGTGAGTTTTCATCTGATATGGTAGATAGATCATTGGCTACTAGAGAAACAATCATTCATCTTTTGAAGTTTCATATTCAGAGAGCCCAACAAAGAATGAAAGATTTGGCTGATAGACAGAGGTCTAATAGATGTTTTGAGGTAGGAGATTGGGTTTACCTTAAGCTGCAACCTTATAGGCAAATTTTAGTTGTTGTTAGACCCTTTAACAAGTTGGTTGCTAAGTATTTTGGTCCCTATCATGTTGTTTCTAAGGTTGGAGTTGCTGCCTATAAATTACTTTTGCCAACTAATGTCCTAATTCATCATACATTTCACATCTCTCAGTTGAAGAAGTGTCATGAGGTCCCATATGTCATCAATCATCCACATGTGTTTCACTTGTTCAGTCCATATTGCTCTAGGCCTAAAGGTGTGTTAGACAGGAGGCTTGTGAAAAGAGGCAACAAGGTTGTGGTTCAAGTGCTTGTGAAGTAGACTGCTATTGATTCTTCTCAAGCTTGGAAGTACTTGTTTGACATTCAACATAGATTTCCTTCATTTCAGCCTTGAGGACCCTGTACTTTGGTAGGGGCTATAGATGCAAGTCTACAGATATTACAAGTTAGTTAGTGGATGATGTCCAATAGTTAATTGGGGTTCATTAGTTAGTTACAATTCTGTTATTCTGCTATAACAGTCAGTGTAGCAGTTGATTTTAGTTGTGGAATATATCTGGAGAAAATGATCAAAATGGTCCTTCATGTATGAGGGTTGCTTTATGTTGATCCTTAATATATTCCACATGATCCATATGGTCCTTAATGTATTATAAAAGAGGATCATTTTGGTCCTTAGTCCTAAAAACAAATTGAAAACATAAAAAATGTTAAACTTAACTGTGGGTCCCACAGTTAGTGGTCCCCTTCTTCCTCCATCTTTCTTGCTCATTTCTTCTCCTTCATCTTTTTTTTTTCATTTCTTATACCATTTCTGCTGTCAAAATCATCTCATGCACACAAAAGTTTCTACAAATTTCAAAAGAATATTTGTAATTTTTGTTTTCTACCTCTGTCTATTCAATTTTTATCCTTTAATTTTAAAAATAGAATAAAAGTATGGCTTGAAAAAACCAGTAATTTTGAAAAGAAAGCTATATCCTCCCCATAAATGCTTAATTAGTTTACATTTATTTTAATGATTTTGGTTTTCTTATTCTTCTTTATGTATGATAATGGGAGCTTCTGAAAAATTTGTTTCGATAGAGATGATAAATGGGTGTAGTGTGTATTATTTTTCTTATGAGGATATAGAGCATGACCTCAAATGGCAAAAGAAAGAAGTTGAGGAAAAGGGTCTATGGTGGTGATGGTGAAAGAAAGCAAATCTGTTAAATCTAACCGTTTTTTTTGTAGTTAGTTTTAAGGTTAACGGACTAAAATGATCATCATTTCATATACATTAAGGACCATATGGATCATGTGGAATATATTAAGGATCAACATAAAGCAATCCTCATACATAAAGGACCATTTTAGTCATTTTCTCAATATATCTATATATACCATGTAAAGGATTAGAGTTGATTCATTGAATGATAATACATTTCTCCTTCTTCTAAAATTCTCTCTTTTAATATCTCAGCTTCAAGCTTTGAATTAGATTCTCAGTTCTTCGAGTTCAAAGCTCCTAGAATTGTTCTTCGTAATCCCCAAAATTTGAAGGCCCATTTTTTTAGTAATAATAAAATTATTATAATCCTTTTTTTAACAAAATAATATATTATATCTTTTAATTTATTTATTTTTATTTTAGTTCGTTTTGAAATATTAAAAAATGTTTCTGTCTTTTTTGCCAATTTTTAAGTTTAACTTCCACGTGATATGTTTAAGATTACAAGATTAAAAAATGTTTTGATGTATATATCTCTCTTTAGTTTAAGACCATAAAAAAAATACATTTTTTTAATTAAAAAGAAAGAAATAACTTTCAAAAATAAATAAATAAATAATTAAAAATTAGGGCTCCCGTTTATTTTTGGCTTCACGCGACTAACTAGCTTGAGCCAGCACTGTAGCTTACCTGCACTTCGTGGTAAAATCCAGGTGGAAAAAGTGGCCTTATGGGCCGATCAATAAGACGACCACATAAAAGTTCACGTTCTTTTGGAGCACCTTCTCTCCTCATGTATGTTGTCGGAATAACATCTTGAGCAAATTGTTTCTCTTGGTAATCAACCTGAAACAAACATTGTTAGCACTTACGACCATATAATGAAAAAAAGCTCACAACACTTATTTATATATGTAAATAGGAAAATACAGACGATGCAACAAGACATGAAAGAAAATGGAAAACAAGATCATCATAAATTATGTTTTGTTCGGCCATCAAACATTTTAGAAAGATTTCTGAAACGCCCAATTGAAAACACCGATAAGTCTATTCAGGGGAGTGATTACGGCAAGGGCCGAAGTTGCACTTAGCAACAAAATTGAGAAAGTTGTAACTCCAGTGTTGCAAAAAACTCTTGAGATTAATGAATGAGAAACGTAATTCTTTGGGAAACACAACTCAACGTACTTATTTGAATACCGATAGATCGCTGGAGAGATGGGTAGAGCAATGCCCGTCTCACCCAATGTTGGGACTCAGATCTATAAAATCACAAAATGCTACCTACCAAAATCTTAAACAGAAAATGCGAGATATCTTGTCAGCTTGAAGTTAATTCTATGAAATATAGAAAATAATGTAGATTGAAGTTGTGGAATTTTATTTTTTTAATATGTAGTAACACATATTTCACTTCTCCAAAGCAGCACAAACTCCTCAAGTATTTCTGCTGTACTATAAATCTTAAACAGAAAATGTGAGATATTTTGTCTCTATGTTAGAGCTTGAAGTCAATTCTATAAAATCTAGAAAATAATGAAGATTAAAGTAGCAAAAAAAGAATTTCGGTGTGTTTTAGTGTTGTATAATTTCATAGCCTTCAAGTGAATATTAAGAAAGCAATATTAAAAAGAATAAGTTTTTTTAAAATAAAAAATAAATTCAGAAATGTGATGAACATACTGTAAGAGGCAAAAAATCACGAATTGCGTCGCCTTTAGATGAAGCGACAGTAGAGAGGACTTTCGTCTCTTCCATGGCTAAAATTACAGAGCCATTAACAAACCTCGCAATCTTTCCAGTTTCTAAAGTAATTTTGCGTGATCCAATCTCAAATTCCTCAGAAAATGTCTCGAGAAGCTTCGTTCCAGTAACAGGAATATCTGTATCGGCCATTGACGGTGATGTGGACGGCGCAAAGCCAAGATGACCACTGCAGATTGTACGAAAACCAAATCTTCGCCATGTGAAAACGTACTTTAAGTTGCAAAGAAGTGGGTTTATTTTGTTTCTTACAGACGCCATTACAGAGTTGAAAGGGACAAGTGGAAATTGAACGAAGGAAGAAAAAAAAACTTGCGTAGGGTTTAAGGATTTTCTCTTAGTAGGCGTTTGGCCATGCGATATGGTATCGTGAGATGGCATCATCGTTTAGACATGCGATTTTACGCTGATTCCATCTCATGAATCCATGGCATGAGAGGTGATATCATATTCTCCAAAAACCATGATATGGAATTATATGGTGATTCCATATCATGATTTGATATATTTTAATACAATAATTGATAATGAGTTTATATTTTGTTAAAAACAACCCCACATTTACATCTAATAACCATTTGTTTCATATGCAAATAAAATTTATAATCACATCATTACTTTTAAAAATTTATTATTCTCGCCGACATAAAATTTATTATTCTCACCAACATATAGTCACTTTAACTCACACCTCACAATTGTGGAGTAATAAGATCTTGAAGAGCCCGTGAAAGGTGTTTCATTTACTCAAATATATTGATGAGAAGTGCAAGTTAGGTTGAAAGTTAGATTGAACATCGATTTTGGCCTTGGTTTAAGGTAAAATTTCAATCACATTAATAAATTTATTTTATGGCCTTAATAAGTGCACATTTATATTTTATGCGTAAGTTATTAGTATTTAGTTACATATTTTCTATCAACTTTGTTCTAAGAGATAATATTTATTTTATGACTTTGCATTGTCTTGGAAGCACTATTTTTATTACTCTTACAAACATTATTTTTATGAAGTGCATTCTATAATATTTCCAATTTATTTTATGTTCACTAAACTAATATTGATGTATTTTTTATTTGACAGGATTGTGTTGGTGCGATTGATGGAACATATATAGAAGGGGAGGTTCCTAAAGCGGTGCAACAAGCATATCATAATCGCAAAGGAAGAACATCACAAAATGTCTTATGTGCTTGTGATTTTAATATGCGATTTACCTTTGTTGCTGCTGGTTGGGAAGGTACTGCACATGATAGTAAAGTACTTGAGAATGCACTTGTTGAACCAACGTCACAATTTCCATTTTTGCCACATGGTAACTTTAAATTACATCCTTAGAATAAATATTACTCCCTCCGTCCCATTTTATGTGATGTAGTTTGACTCGGCACGGAGTTTAAGAAAGAAAGGAAGACTTTTAAAACTTGTGGTCCAAAATGAATGATAGAAATTTGTGTGGTTATAAATCATTTCATTAAGGGTAAAGTAGACATTTTATAGTGAAATTGTTACTTAATATAGAAATGTGTCATTCTTTTTGGGACTGACTAAAAATGAAAGTAAGTCATATAAATTGGGACAGAGGGAGTATTTATTTACACAAAGCTGTCTCATTTACGTCACATATGCTTTTAGTAATTCTTTATAAAATATTTTTTGGTAGATAAATATTATGTTGTTGATACTGGTTAATTTCCGAAACACAAAAGGATTTTTAACTCCATACAAAGGACTACGCTATCATTTGCAAGATTACTGAGGAAGTGAAAGAGAGCCTCAAAATGCCAAAGAACTATTTAATTATAGGCATTCATCTCTGCGCAATGTGATTGAACGGACTTTTGGAGCTTGGAAAAATAGATTTAGAATACTGAAACAAGGGATGAACCATTATGATATTGATACACAAGTGAAAATTGTCATAGCTTGTGCAGTGTTACATAATTATTTGCGAGAATATCAAAGTAGTGATGAAATATTTATGGTCTATGAACATGAAGATATAGTTGCGGAGGATATTGACCAACATATGGCTCAAAGCAACAATGTTGGTTCGTCTTCTCGGTCACATGATTGAGAAATGCAAGTTCAACGTGAGGAAATTGTCTGTACTATGTGGGAGGATTATATTAAAGACTAGTACACTACAATTTATGTTCAATTTTTTTATTAAATTAAAGTTAGATGAAACAATTACTTAAGTGGAGAACAAATAACTTTGTAATAATTTATTATGCGATTTTATAATTTTTTGTTTATTTGATAAGATTGAATAAACAATTGGGCCTATTTTAATAGTTTTACAACTTATGAGATTTTTATGTTTATGAGAAAATATACAACACAAAAATTTCATATCGCATGTCCAAACAAACATTCAATTTCATCTCATGATTCCATATCATGATACCATATCATGATTCCATATCATCATACCATATCGCATGGCCAAACGGGCCCTTAGTTGCAGTGGGATTTTAGGAAACTCTATGAACCGGGTCTAGAGTAATCCCAAATTACCAAAAAATTGCATTTTCAGAAAATTAACAAATAAATAAATATTGCAATACCAACTACAATTTAAATAAAATAAAAGTCATACTAATAGATAAACATGTCTTTTAATTTTATTTTATTTGACATTTATAACCTAGTATATACAGATAACCACTTAACGTCTATAAAATATTAAAATTAAACAAGTAGACATACATTAAAATATAATTATTTAATATATGTACAACTAACCACTTATATCTAATGTAGATTATAAGATATACTATTTAAGTTGAATATAAGATATATCATTATTAATTATTTCAAAAAATAAAACCAACAATAAAATCCAAAATAGAGTTTACATTTTAAGCAAAAATAATCAAATCTGTCTCTCCACTAAAAATTTAGTAATTTTATCCGTTTTTATACTATGATTATAATCTAGTTACTTAATCTAGTTATTAGAATTAAGTCATTTAGTTTTGTTTTTTGTTCTTGGAATAACTCAAATACGAGGAAATCTAAAGTTATAATTAAAAACAAAAAGGTAAACTTGAATATTATTTCTCGGTAATTAACAAGTGAAATTTATAATTTTAAATTAAAGCTCAACTAAATATAAAGACAAATACGAAATAATTTACTTAACATTAAAAATATTCAATTTAGAATAATACACCATTTTTTTTCAATCACCCCTCCAACAAATATTTTTGACTGAAATAAGTCATTACTAAAATTAATTCACCAAAATATTTTCTTTTTGAAATTTTACAAACTAGTATAAACGTATTTCTTATGCTATATTTTATTCAAAAATCTTTAATGAAAAAAATAACAAAGTTCTGACAGAGTAAACAAACATAAACATTATTGTCAGTACTGTTTTATAAATTCATTATTCTAAGACACGTTTTACGACAAAAATGTTACTCACATCAATATTTTACTGAAATACCTTGTATGAATAAAATGGTAAAGCTCTTTCAATGGAGATTCTTATTTCTTCCTCATATCCAATTTGTAATAGGAATTTTGAACGGTTAAACAACTGAAATTACATGAAAGGCAAATATATTTGTGTGTTAGAGGCAAAATTGGGTTAGATAACTAAAACTTAACGACAAATACAATATGAACAAGAGTATCAAAATTAACAATTGAAGCTACATGAACTATTAATAACTTAAGTGTTCGCGTGAAAAAAGAACTTCTGATGCAATTGCAAGACCAAAAACAGTAAGTAAAAATAATTTCTTATAATCTACTACAATGTCAATTGATTGATCTAGCCATTTTTTTTATAGTTGTTTTGTTTATTTATTATATCACGTTTAATTCGATTGCTTCTTTAAGTAGGATGAAGAGGAATATTAACTTCTTCAACTTATAATCTAATTTTTAACAATCATAAAAAAAATGATAGTCTAATATTTAACAATCACAAAAGACTGATGATTTAAGTAGGATGAAGAGGAATATTAACTTCTTCAACTTATAATCTAATTTTTAACAATCATAAAAAAATGATAGTCTAATATTTAACAATCACAAAAGACTGATGATTTAATATTTGAAAGGATGGTACCTAAGCTACAAGAAAAAATCTTCGAAAATTTCTTATTGTAGATTGAGCATGAGGAAGAATCTCCATTGAAAAAGCTTGACCATTTTGTTTAAATAAGGTATTTCAGTAAAACGGTACTGTGGATAACTTTATAGCCATAAAACGTGTCTCAGATAACGAATTATAAAATGTTACTGAACGTTTTATATTTGTTTATTTCATAAAATATAGCCTAAAACGTTATTGAGAAATACATTTCATATTACAATCATCATCATACAAGCGAGTTAAGAGAATAAAAGAACCACCTTAATGGCTCCCTGTTAGTTAGTAATTAGTTAGGTTTTTTGCCTTTTCTTTTTACTTGTAAAGGGAGAGTCTCCCTGATTTATGCTGCCTAAAATCTCTGTATTGAGAGGAGTCCTCTCTATAGGTGCATAGAAGCTAGGTAGCATCTTTCTTGTATGGGGATGAGTTGGCTATCCTTAGTAGGAAGGTCGACTTATGTACCACCATAAGCTTGGAAGGTCGACTTATGTACCACCATAAGCTTGGAGATAAGGTTTATGTCCCCCTCTATGTATTTTTCTTTGTTTATCTATGATAAGGCCTGAGGGTGTTGCTAAGCCTCTGACCCCCTCAAGGGTCGTTAAAAAAAAAGAGCCTACTAGACCTTCAGTGAATGGATGATTTCATAACTTTAAAGCACACTTTCAAGGTGACCAAATAAATTGATCTTACCCCAGCTGCCGGTACAGAGCAATAGTTTATGAGTTTGCAAATACTATCTTGAAAAAAAGATCCAAAATCCTAATATTCATTTTGAATACTAAACAAGGTAAATTTTACCATCAAGCCTACATGATATTTACGGAAACTAATTTATTTGTTTCTTCATTCCTCTGGTGCATTCATTAAAAGATGCTTCTTTTCCCTCTCTTTTTTTGTCCCCTTCATTGAACTTCACATACCTAAGTGTCACGGACTTAGAGTCTTACTAATGTTTTCGTGCGGCACTTGACAACTTACTCACTACTCTTTCAAGATCTTGTAAGCTCAAGTAAGCCTTTAAGACTAAGATCGCTAAGAGAATGCAAAGAAAGACTTAAGAAGTGTGGAAGAAGGCTTTGTATTTGCTTGGAAGATTGCTTACAACTTGCTTGATGCCTAACAAATGAATGCCCCTCTATTTATACTACAACCTAGGGGTTAAAGTATAATTAATAATTACTTTACAAGCCACTAAAGTATTTACACTTTGGTCCCTTTCTAGATTTCTATACACATTCTAGGATATTCTAAGACCTTCTTGAAATATCCAAGGGGTTCTAGAGTTCTCCATAAGCCTTTCCTCAACTCTAGAATCTTCCGCCCCTATCCGAATGTAAAATTTGACTGGCAAAGTGGCGGGACATGACATAAGACTCTTATGGGTGCTCACTATTTTTAACATAAACTAGTATCAATCAAAGAGCGTAATTGCGCGCTAAAATTCCTCAACAAGAACGTTATTTTCTTTTTTCAATTATATGCAATAGCCAATCAGAATTCTTTGGATTGGTTCTATCTAGAACAAAAGGAGGAGGAATAATATATGTCACGCCCCGAAACTATCTCCGAGACGCGGACACGGGACCTAGGACCACAAGTGATCCCAAGGTAATCCTGCTGGCATGATCATGAGCATGCTAAATATAATAAACTAAAGCGGAAGCTATAATCATAAATAAATCTGAAATGATGGGGAATACCCATATACTAAATCTGAAATGAATGAAAACTGATGAGTTTAATACAAAGAAAATATTAACTCAATACTAAGCTGAATCTAACTATGTCTGAAATAAGCCTCTAAA
>JAJOOS010031018.1:0-11383 GCA_029582725.1 Solanum chiquidenum
ATAACAACCGAACTTGACTTTTGTTTATTAATTGCTTACTAAGTTCTTACAATTCGTTTCACAAACCCCCCCCCCCTTTTTAGTTAATTGTTGTTTTTGTGGAAGTACTTTGACTAATCGAATATAATTGTGAGTTAGAGTAAAGTCTAAAGCATTTTCCTCGTGGGATCGACCCCAACCTACAAGTTGCGTTCTGTACGTGATAACGATCGCTTATGCTTCTGTAAGGAGGTGTAATTTGAGCGTATCAGTGTTATCCCCCTGATTGTTGCTTTCATATTAGGCTTATTTAACCTTGTTTCAGTAAGACCTGGAATATTTATTTTGTTATTATGCAGATAAGGTTAAAGTTCTTTCTGCTTATATCTTTTATTCATACCCCTCACATTCCAAATTATCCACTTGATCAACATGTTTTAGGGGTTCCACCTCTATCAATAGGTAGAGAAACAAGCTTGCTATGCATGAGGCTCTCAAAACCATTCCTAGTTGGTATAGCTGCCAGTGTAGGGAAATCGGTATAATTGAAATCTAGATGTATACCTCCAGCATTTGATCGCAGATTAATCTGACTCACCTCCCCTGGTGTTTGTTTTCCTTGTTCTTGCTTTCTCTCATTTTTTCCCTTCTTAGTAGTGATATATGAACTGTTCTCCCTTGCAATTTGTTCTGGTTCGATATTCTGCTCACACACTTGCTCTTGTGGTTGAATTGGCCCTTTATATTGCCATGTTTGAGTTAGTTTTTTCCATAGTCTTCTCTTCTTTGGTAGATCCTCCTTTGTTGGTATAGTTGGTTGGCATTGGTAGCCAATCTTCTGACATTTATCACACTGTTGTGGTCTCTATTCCAGCACTACTTCTTGCGTAAATATTCCTCTATTTGTGTCACGACTCGATTACTCGAGTCATGATGACACCTACTATAACCCACCAATAGGCAAGCCAACATGTATCCCAGAACAGCTAGTAATGGGATTGAGGGAAGAAAACTAGACACAACAACACAATAATAATAACAACAGGAATCACAAATGGAAAGGCGGAAGCAAGCCAAAACTATATACAAATAAAAGATTCCTCCCAAAACTTGGAAGTCACGAGTACAGAGCTACTAAAAAAATGAGTACAAGTCCCAAAAGTGGACCACAAAAACAAGACTGTCTCAGAAAGCAAAGACAAGTCAATATAAAAATACAGAAGGAGACAGGCAAATCCAGGATGCTATGTGCTCACCCTCACCTTCTAATATGACTGTAGCTAGCTAGAAAATAGTGTTGATAGCTAGTGCTCAGACCTACATCTTGATAACTGATACAAAGTGTAGTATGAGTACCGAAACAACTGGTACCCAATAGGCATCATAGGCCGACTGAACAAAAAAAGCAAAAGTAATATGAAATTTGAGAATCTAACATACTAACAGATATAAGCAAGAGGGAACATCTAATAGGTATGCAAACGAGCATACTCACACACAAAGAGAAGGAAAATAGCTAACTAAATCCGACTGGGCTCTCCTCTTGCACGATAGGAAAGTAAAGCCCAAACGGACTCCCATAAGCCCGATATGTGCAAAGAAAGGATAGTTGAAATGAAGTAAGAGGATCCGATGAAGTTTCCAAGACTACCACAACTTTCTAGACTTGAACCGAACTAACCATGTGATCGGAGCTTACCCAGAGCTAATAGGGAAATAGGGACTTGAACCGAATGAAGATCAAGGATCAAGGACTTGTACTGAGATTTGGAGTAACCGACGACTTGAACAAAGACTTAGGATAATCGTGGACTTAAACCACATAAATATAACCTAGCACTTGAACCGAGGTTAAGGATAATCGTGGACTTGAACCACATAAAATATGACCAAGGACTTGAACCCAGGTTAAGGATAATCGTGGACTTGAACCACATAAAATATGACCAAGGACTTGAACCGAGGTTAAGGATAATTATGGACTTGAACAACATAAATTATGACCAAGGACTTGAACCGAGGTTAAGGATAATCGTGGACTTGAACCACATAAAATATGAACAAGGACTTGAACCGAGGTTAAGGATAATCGTGTACTTGAACCACATAAAATATGACCAAGGACTTGAACCGAGGTTAAGGATAATTGCGGACTTGAACCACATAAAATATGACCAAGGCAAGGACTTGAACCCCGCCCGGTGGAGTGAACTGGGGACTTGAACCACGAGTAGAGGTGAGTCGGTTAGAAATAGGATCAACTGTCAACCGAGTATCACAGGGAGTACCCCCAAACTGAGTATCATCAATAAATCACTCCATCCCGAACTGTATTCAACCAGAATCGTCAAGTAGCTTCCAAACCAAGATTTCAAATACATCAAAACCAATGGGACAAGGAATTATGGATGTAAGGTTCATAGACCGTTGTTACTGCCTGGCTAAGGCCCAGACTATCAGACTCAAGTCTGCTATATCAGTCTACAGGGAGGTAAGTCGTCTGAAGCGACGTCAGAGAGGTTTCAAGGCCTAACGGCTCTAAAATACGCAAGTATATAGAAATCACTAGTCTAAGCCTAGACTAAGGCCAAATATACTTTCAAATATACACACAAGCCATAAAAAGGGCGCACCACAAGGTAAGGATGATCAATAATTACATTAGAAATGCTGCAGTAACCCGGAGTACCCGAAATTACAGCCTAAGTCATGGTTTCTAGGAATCTAGCATGCTCAACAACCAATTACCCCCAAAATCACACAAATCAACATACAAATGCTAAATCATGCTCAATCTAAGGAGAAGGAAGTCGTAGCCTACCAGTAGGCCGGCCGCGCGTTCTCCAAATCACGTAGATGGAGCCTTTCCCTTCTATAGGGCCTCATAATGCTGCCACACTATCAAAAATAGAATCACAAAGATAATACGAGCATTTTGACACCAAAATCATAATTTTCAAAGTTGAACCCAAAATTGGGCCTAAAACACAATTGTGGGATCCGCAATGGGAACCCCGAATTTGACACCGCAAAAAGGGTACAAACACAACATGGAACTTGTACCATCAAATTGGGCAAAATTCGAGGATCGGAACGAAAGATATTTGATCATCCAACGAAGATTCGATTTATGGGAAAATCAAGAAGAGGGCAGCCCCTTTAGGGCAGAAATTACATCAAAACATCGATCTTCACACTTCTTCGAGCACTCCACAACGAGCCTACAATCCACACGAACACCCACCACTTTGAATCACCTAAATCAGAGCTCTATAGCTCAAAAACTCAAAACTTCCATGAAAGAGAAGGGTCAAGAGGAGGGCAGTAGCTAAAACCAAGAAAAAGCCTCAAACAAAGCTTCCCCAGCACATTCCGATCACACCTGTGTGTTCTCACAGAAAAACAACACAATTTAGAGCTTTCAATCACTCAATTTGGAGCACTATAGCTCAAGATATCGCAATTGAAAATGAGGGCTGAAATCGGGCATTTAAAAGACGAATATAGTCGCTAAAAACCCAAAATCTAGTCGTTAAAAGCCCAAAATATGGTCGATAAAAAGGCTGCACTTGATTTCAGTTTTTTCCACTTTTTTAAAGTCTCTGACGGGGTGCTCGGAATTTGTTCGGAATCCCGTGCATTCAAACAGACCATGCTACCTCACTAAATTCGACGTTCCAGAATCAATGGCGCAGTCAAAATTCCCATACGAGGTCATTTTGACAGAAAGTGAGTCACACACCCAAATGCCATTTTTAGCCAAATTCCACAATGGGCCTCACGATTAGACCGAAAGCCTCGGGAAGCAAACGAAGGGTCGTTCTAGACCAAACTCAACATTCCGAAACTAACCGCATTGACAAAATTTTCAACCGAGCGTGTTTTCCAAGAATGTTGACCAAAGTCAACCTTAGGCCAAATTTCAAAGGCTAAAACGCCAAATGGTCCCAAACTCACATCGAAGGCCTCGGGACTCGTTCCAACCATGCTTATAAGCCTAATTTTGCCATTCCAGAGCTGATGGAACCCTCAAAATTACATCATGAGGTCGTTAACCTGATATTTTGACTAAAGTCAACTTTTCAAGGTTCAAAAGCTCCAAAATAGGGAAACGGACCTAAAACCCAAATGAACTTCCAGGCGATCGAAAAGTCAGAGATGAATGCATTAACAGAAAAATGACCTAGAGGGTCATTACAACATCCACTACTAAAGAACTTTCATCAGCAAAAGTAAAAGTCAAGAAGTACCTGAAGGCTCAAATAAGTCGGGGAACTACTCCCGTACCTCACAGCTCTATCTAAGATGGAAATTGGCTCCTCAATATAGGTCAGACGATCACCTAACTCAACCACATCATACTAGAGCACATTGAACTCGTCTGGAACATACCGGCGCAACATCGAAACATGGAATACCGAATGGATAGCTGAGAATGCTGGAAGCAAAGCTAACTCATAGGCAACCTCACAAACTGTCCTCAAAATCTCAAAAGGCCCAATATATCAGGGGCTAAGCTTGCCCCACCTCCCAAATATCATCACACCCTTCATGGGCGATACTCGAAGGAGTAATCTATCACCAACGACAAATCTCAACGGCCAAAGCCTACGATCGACGTAACTCTAGTGTCTACTTTAAGTTGTCCTGAGCCTATCCTGAATCACCCTCATATGATCTAAGGCCTATTGAAACAAGTTTGTGCCGCGTGGCCTAGGCTCCGTAGATTCAGACCAACCAATCGTAGAGCGACAATGCCTACCATATAAGGCCTCGAACGGGGTAATCTAAATATTAGAGTGGTAGCTGTTGTTGTACGCAAACTCTGTCAAGGTAAAAAATTGGCCCCACTAACCTACAAAGTCCATGACACAGGCCCGCAACATATCCTCAAGGACCTGAATAGTGCTCTTCGATTGGTCATCAGTGTGCAGAAGAGTGTTGTGCTAAGGTCGACATGGGTGCCTAACTCCTCCTGGAAGACCCTCCAAAAGTTGGATGTAAACTGTGAACCCCTTTCTAAAATTATAGAAACAGGCACACCATGAAGACGAACTACCTCCCGAATGTAGATATGAGTGAATCTCTGGGTAGTGAACGAAGTATGAACAAGGAGAAAGTGTGCTGACTTGGTCAATTGATCCACGATGATCCAAATGTTGTCAACACCCTTGGAAGTCCAAGGCAAACCAACAATGAAGTCCATGGTGATACGCTCCCACTTCTACTCCAAAATGGGTAATCTCTGAAACTCACCACCAGGCCTCAAATTCTCAGCCTTCACTTGTTGACAACACAGGTAATGGGACACATAGTCTAAGATATCTCTCCTCATACCGCTCTATTAGTAATGCTTCCTCAAGTCACGATACATCTAAGCGATGCCCGGATGGATGGAATATCTGGAATCATGGGCCTCGCTAAGGATCAACTGAATCAAACCTCCCAACTCTTAGAACACACAATCAGCTGACAAACCTCAACACCCTATCTGAATCTAAAGTAGCTGGCCCAGTATCGCCTACCAATACTCTATCTCTGAGTGCCACCAAAGACACATCCTCAAACTGTCACCTATTGATCCGATCTAACAAAGATGAATGAGCCCCACATGAGATAACACCCGTCTGGAATCTGAAAGATCAAGTCGGATCATCTGGTAGGCTAAGGACTTGATTTGCAAAGCCAAAGGCCGCTCCAAAATACAAAATAAGGCTAGACTACCTATACTCACTGCCTTCTGACTCAAGGCGTCCGCTACTACATTTTTTTTGCCTGGATGGGAGAAAATAGAGAAGTCATAGTCCTTCAGAAGCTCATTTCAATGGTGCTACCTCAAATTAAGATCCCTCTGGCTCATACTGTACTGAAGGCTCCGATGGTTAGTGTAGATCTCACAACACCCTCCATATAGGTAGTGCCCCCAAATCTTAAAACACAAAAAGTACTGCTGCCAACTCTAAGTAATGAGTGGAGTAGTTACGCTCATGCAACTTAAGCTGCCTCGATGCATAAGTAATAACCCAGCCCTTCTACATCAAAACACAACCCCAGCGAACGTCGGATGCATCACAATAAACCTTGAATGTCTCACCCTCAACTGGAAGAGTTAATATAGGACCGGTGGTAAGCAACTCTTTGAGCCTCAAAAAGCTCCTCTCACACTCCTCCAACCACTCAAAGGGAACATCCTCGCAAGTTAACTGAGTCTAAGATGTCGCTATAGTAGAAAAGACCTCAACAAAGCGGCTATAGTACTGTGCCAATCCGACGAAGCTATGAATCTCAGTCACAGAGGTAGGCCTGGCCTAGTCACATATAGTCCCAATCTTCGCCGGATCCACCATAATGCTATTCTTGGAAACCACGTGCCCCAAGAATGCTACAGACTCAAGCCAAAACTCACACTTTGAGAACTTGGCATAAAGTTGATGATCTCTCAAAGTCTGGAGCACTATCCTCAGATGCTAATCATCCTTGGAAGGCTAGACTACCCGTACTCACTGCCTTCTGGATCAAGGCATCCGCTACTACATTCGCATTGCCCAGATGGTAGAGAATAGAGAGGTCATAGTCCTTCAGGAGCTCAATCCAACGGTGTTTCCTTGAATTAAGATCCCTCAGGCTCATAATGTATTAAATGCTCCGGTGGTCAGTGTTGATATCACAACGCACTCGATATAGGTAGTGCCCCCAAATCTTAAGCGTGAAAACTACCACTACCAACTATATGTCATGAGTGAGGTAGTTGTGTTCATGCAGCTTAAGCTGCCTCAACGCATAAGAAATAACCCGACCCTGCTGCTTCAAAACACAACCCCAACCAATGCCAGATGCATCACAATAAACCGTGAATGCCTCGCCCTCAACTGGAAGAGTCAATATATGAGCGGTGGTAAGCAACTCCTTGAGCCTCAAAAATCTCCTCTCATACCACTTAAAGGGAACATCCTGGAGATTCAACCAAGTCTAAGGTGCCGCTATACTAGAAAAGCCCTCAACAAAATGCATGTAGTACCATTCCAATCCGATGAAGCTACGAATCTCAGTCACAGAGGTGGGCCTAGCCCTGTCAGGGATAGCCTTAATCTTCATCGAATCCACCATAATTCCATCCTTGGACACCACGTTCCCTAAGAATGTTACATATTAAAGCCAAAACTAACACTTTGAGAACTTGACATAATGTCGATAATCTCTTAAAGTCGGGAGCACTATCCTCAAATGCTGCTCATGCTTAATCTGGCTCCGCGAGTATACCAATATATTGTCGATGAATACTATAACAAAGGAGTCAAGGTATGGCCTGAATACACAAGTCATCAAGTCCATGAAGGCATCATGGGCATTAGTCAACCCAAAAGAAATCACTAGTGTCACGACCCAGGAGTACCCCCTAGATGTGACATGGCGTACAAGACTCCAAAAAGCCTGATACAAGCCTATTAGCATATCATAACATAAAATAATAGGAAATGATGCAGAAATTTAAAACTTTTCTTTACAATCGAAGTCTTTTATAAAAACAAGCGAAAGTCTACAGTTTGTCTCAAACCATCTATTATAACTATTTAAACTAAAACTTTGGGATGCATCCCATACAAAAGTCTAAAACATAAAAGGACTTAAAGGACATGGTGGTCAAGCCCTTTAATGCTATGAGGACTCACCATAGCTTCTCTTCCTGATCTACTATGAACCTAGCCACGAGGATGGAAGTCAATATCGTCAAACCCTACACTTTAGGAAAATGTAGAAAAATATGGGTTGTTACAAAAATGCACTAAGTATGATAGTCATGCAAAAAAACACCTTGAAAACATGCTAAAAAGGACATTTTAGTTGAAAAGCATGCACTTTACTAAGTTTGAGAAACATCATTCACATTAATATAAAAGCATAAGTCACAAGCATATTCAACATATAGATCATCATAGCACAATAGAACCATCTCATAAGTAACCCTAAGTTATACTTGTGCAATGCACAGATAAGATCCCAGAATCCCATCTATACTAAGTACCACTATTAGACCACCATAATCATACTTACCATTCTTTGATATCTTCTTTAGTTAATACCCATAGACAAGGAAACCTTCACATTTACTAAGTCATATCAATAAAAGTAACTCATAGTAACAATCCACATTAAGCATACTTCATTTCATAAATCATCATAACATAAAGGAACACACCATAACGACTCTCAAAGCCTACTTGTATTATGGGGGTAAGCCTTAACCGACATAGACCATGTGAGCAAATCATGGAATCCAATGTTGCCCACACCGAAAAGGGTGTCCTACTTGCCTAAGGTAGAACCATTAACTTACCTTAGGTGGATAAACTAGCTAAAGACCTATGAGGGAACATAGTTATGGGATAAGGAGAATTCTACTAGATACCCTGCCTCAACTCATTTATGGGCATCCATCTCAAGATATTGCTACTAGAATCCCCACCTCAACTCCCGTATAAGTTTCCATCTCAATCAATATCCACTTGGTGCTTAGATTTATTCCCCACAGAGTACTTATCATTACATTACTTAAGTTTATTATTATGGAAGAAATGGGATATAGATATTGCAACTAGATACCCCGCCTTAACTCACGTATGGGCATGCATCTCAAGAGATTGCTACTAGAAACCCCGCCTCAACTAACGTATGAGTTTCCATCTCAATCTCAACATCATTCATAAGATAACTCATAGATTCAATAGGTGAGAATAGTCTTTCAACCTAAGAATCCCCAAATAGTGAGAAAACCATTAACAACATGTCATCATCATTCATAAGTGTAGAATTGAGAATCGTCTTTCAATCTACACAACATCATTATCATATCATGGAAACTTCATTCAGACTTTATTCATACGTGTGTGTGTGAGAAAGCCTTTCAACAACACCACCATAACATCATCGTCCAAATCACTTTCTTCTCAAAGTATTTATAAAGCATGTACATAAATATCATTATCATACATAATTCTCATAATTTGACCTTCAAGGACCATGGATAATAATTCACCAACACATCTATAATTACTACATTATAAATGGATGATAACATAATTCAAGTAATCAATTCATAGCATTCATAATTCTATAACATTCTACTTGCATCAATCAACACCCACACTTTAAGATCCAATTTGAGAAAATAGGGTAATTCATGGGTTCTTGGGGAATTCAACTTAAAATAATATAAAATAATCAATATATCCATAAAAAAACATAATTCAATCATTAAAAACGAATTTGGAAGGAATCCATGAGATTGAAGTCAAACACTAACTTTTGGGTTTTCTAGTTTTGAAATAGGGGGTTTTGAAGGGGCTCCATGGGCGAAGGCTACCCATGGATGAAGAGCTACCATACCTTATTGAAGATTTACCACGAATTTGAGTTGAAAATATTGATTCTTCAACCCGAGCTTCACCTTTTTTCTTCCTCTTCCTTGGAGTTCTAGAGAGAGTTTATTTGGGGAAAGTTGGTAAGTTTTGTGATTTTATAAAGTGAATGGGTTGGTTAATGACTTAAAAAGACTTATATAGGTGAATTCAAATTATATAAAACGACCTCACATCATACTAACTAAAATTGGAATTACCTAACCTACCTCTCCCTTAAGCCGACTTGGACCAACTCACAGGCCCCATCCACGACCCACACCTACGGGGAGTGGCCTTACCCACGGCCCGTACTGGTAGGGCGTAGGTTGGGGTCTGCATGCCCTAATATCAGCCTTGACCCACGAAACTCCACCCATGGAGCGTGGACCACCCTACGGGGAGTAGGTCCCATCCATGGGTCCACTGTTTTGGACAGATTTGGAGGTTTGTTCTAGGGTCCTCCTCAAGGACCCTTGGTTGGTCCTTGGGGGGTCGTACCTTGAAGTTTAATCCCTAAACCCTTCACTCTAAGTACGAGAAGCAAATTTTACGGATCTAACTCTTACGACAAGCTCCAGTTAAGCCTACTAGTTTTTGGGGTGTTACATTATCTCCCCTTTGGGAACATTCGTCCTCGAATGACGATCTAGACACCTTACAGAATTAAAGACTCAAGACTAGCAGCCCATCATGCATGACACATCAAAATAATGCACAATTCAAAAAGGAGTAAACATCAACTCCATCTCAACATACTCAATGCAACTCAAGGAAGTAGGAACTACATCTAACAATCCATTATGCATTAAAACTTCAGCATTTCCCATATCATCGGAGGAATTACCTCTCCAAGCTTTAAAGCATGCTCAACACAACATCAAGGAGTCAATATGCAATTACTCTCTAAAGCATACAAAAGCATGTTCATCAATTCATCTCATGACGTCAAATAGGCAACTCATACTTAATGCACAACAACGCGAGGAACATCAATCATAAAAACTCATTTTCTTACAAAACGTGAATTTCATCAAGAACATGCATAATAGAAGGAAATTATGGAACACATACAACATCCAAGACTCCATAATCCTAAAACAAGTCAAGGGAAACTTATCATCTCAAGTTAAAGGAGGAATAAAAGGAAGAGACAAGGATATCGGGACATCTCATTGGCCCTTGGCCTCTCAAGTAGCACCCTCACCTACGACCCTCACTCAAAGACCACTCTCTCACACTTTCATGAAAGCAACTTCCTCATTATTTTATTTCTTGACTTGCTGGTCTAAGACCCCTACCGGTACTTCTAAATTAGAGATGTTCTTATTTAAGCACCCTAGCTCACAAGAAACCTTACCAATGCCACTCAAGATCTCATATGAGCCTACCAAACCGGAACTAAACTTTTCAAACTCACTATACCTCTCAAGATGAGAATTTCAAGCCATCCCAAATCATGAAAATCTAGAACACTCAACGACCTTGCTATTGAAACGACCCCAAAATGCCCGAAAATGTGCTTCGGAAACACCTATAATTGTAATTTCCATATATCTCAAAATCCGTGCATGATTTTGGAAATTTGACTTCATATTCTTATTCGTGGGGTCAAATTGAGTGGGAAATGGGTCTAACCCAAATTTTAGAGCATCCGTATCAAAATTTGAAAATCGCAAAAAATGTGATTTTCAGGGTCAACTTTAAAGGGGCATATCTATTAGCACACAAGGAACTGGAAGGAACGCAACCTATTAAAATAAACCTCTATGAGTTAGCTTTCTAATGCACTTGGTTTCACCTCATTCCGAGTTAGGATGAGGGAGTTATGACCATTTTCGTAAAACCTGTCGTTGCAGATTTGCAAATTCCAGTGAGCTAATTTACTGTAGCGGGCTGGAGACGTTTTTCTTTATAAAAAGAGGATATGTCCCATACTTAGTCATTTTTCTTAACTCCAAAAAAACACTCTCTAAGACCTCTCCAAATTCCACCAAGATCCTCAACCA
>JAJOOS010031021.1:0-11541 GCA_029582725.1 Solanum chiquidenum
CCCTTCATGTCACGATCAAAAAATGGACGTGATGACACTTGTCTATCCCACCAAGACAAGTCATCCTAAACCCAACGATACGAAAGAAATGCAGAAAATAAAACAAGAATAACATAAAGTCAAAAAATTATTCATTCTAATGTAACCCCAAAACGTGGTTGTCACGTGTACATGCCACTAATGTAAAAAATGTGGAATTGAAAGATAATTACAAGTCTAAATGTCTTTATTTCTAAAATAGAACAAAGCATAAAATAAGGAACAAGAGGGCCCGTCGGGATGACATGCAGCTACTTCTAAATATATTCTCAGAAACCCTCAAATGTAACTAGAAAAAAATCACACAAATTCATGCTCAGAACCTACACAAGGAAAAACTAGCTAGAATACGAGTACTCCTTTCACCCCAACCGAACCTCCTAAAACTAAAACCTGCATAAAAATCATCCCAACCTAATAGTTTCACAATACACAGTTCACAAGGCTTAACAATTACACTCTAATAGTCAAAGTTCACAACCAATAAGCTTCAAGTATATCAGTCACATGTATCAAGTAAGTCATTCACAATTATAAAGTAGGTCAATCACAAGTGTCAAATGATCAGTCATAAGTGTCAAAATGCATCACATCATAATAGTAAAACTCTTGCCGAAACCATTCCCCTCTGGCACAATGTCACTATCCGGAACTATTTCCCTTCGGCTTTATATCATATTACTAGTCGGAATCATTTCCCTTTGCCTTTATATCATATCACTTGCAGGAACAACTTTCCTACGAAACAATATCACTAGAAAGAACCATTTCCGTTCAGCTTTATATCATATCACTTGTTGGACAGTTTCCCTTTGGCATATTCATCACATGTCTAATCACGGTACAAGAAAATCAATGCAAATAAACAATTTCACACCATAAGGGAGTGCGAACAACTCAAGAAATTCAAGTCCACAATAATGCTATCAAAGCATTTCATTAATTTCATTAAGATTAATCTAGTGGAATAATTGAACCCATCAGCTCATTCCCATTACTCCCCAACACACACAATAAAGGAAAATGCAAGATTCTAAAAGTTTTACAAGGTTTAGATGATCACTTGCCTCAAGTTCAATCAAAAGTCAATCCAAGGCTTGAGCCTTCCCTTTTCGAACAATGTCCAAACCCACACAATCTAATCCAATCAAGTAATCACAATAAGAAATAGGAAATAACAACATCCAAATCATACATTTTGCAAAATAGATCAACTCAACTAAAAAACCCAATTCTGAAAATGAGGTTTGAATCCAAAAAATTTTAACTTAGAAATGTTACCCAAGACATTTGGAACTCATTGGTGAAAACCATTTCGAAAAAAGGAGTTTAAATCAATTCAAAATCACTATTTTAGCTTAGAACTCAAGTTCTTGAAAAATCTTGCCATTTGTCAATAAAAATACCAAGTTTTGATGTTTAAACCCATAAATAATTAATGATTATTGAAGTTTTAAGATTTCAAAGACTTACCCAAATGATTTAGCACAAGAAATATCTTCAAAATCACCTCCAAGGGTTTTACAAAGCCCAAAATGAATCATACCCAAAAAATGGCAGACAAAAGGGGTATTAGATATCACAAAAGAGAACCCAGAGAAATTCTTGGGCTTATCTTTTGCGAATCGGCCTTCACTTCCGCAAAGGTCACGATCGTGAACAGGCCCTTCGCTATCACAAAGGTCTGGGGTCTCACCTCCCTCACTTTCACAATCAGGGCCTCATAATCACCAAGATTGTGAAAGAAAACACCTTATCACGATAGCGAGGTATTGTAGACTCAGACCTCAACACAACACAACCAACCTAAAAATCATTGAATGGACCTTTAAGATTCGTGCGAAACCATGTAAACATAGACCATATATGCAAACTGACTATACTCGATGTTCCTGACACAACTGAACCCTCAAAACATGAATTCGAGGTCTCCTTGACTGAAAACACGTCAAAGTCACCAGAAATGAACATAACGACTAAAAAGACTAAATCAAGTTTGGGACCTTTGAAACTTCAACCAAGACTTCACTTAGGCCTAAAATCATCCCCTAAATCCAGTGGAACTCTTGGAATTCTGATCCCAATATCCAAACCCAAATCTTGTTCAAAGTCAACCCAAAGACTAAAATCTCAACAAATACCAACCTAGGACATCTAATCCTCAAAGAGTGTCCGAATCTGAAATCGACAATTCTCTTAGACCAATCTTGATTCCCGAGACTAATGAAATCAAAGAAATTCCATTTCGGGACTCAAAACGCTAATAGACACCAAAAAATCATTTTTAACAACTTTAGCCTTTCAAAATCCAAAATTTTCAAAATTCACATCTTTTAACTCAAAACTCGTAACCAATTTCAAAACTCATTAAGAAATGAATCGGGCCAATATCGAGAGGGGTAAAATTGTAATTTTTTAAAATTTATAAAATTTATCGACCGGGTCATCACACTTTTATTCGAGCAAAACTTCACCAAATTTGTCTCCCACTCAACCATAACTCAAACCAATAACTTAACCTACACACAAAGATGCGGCAATAATGGGACCCATGAGGGACTTGTCAAGCCCATATACATATGATGCACAAGAAAACACTATAGAAAATGCCCCAAATGCTACATTATATACCAAAAAGCCTTATCTCACGAATACCTAGATTACCCATCTATTGTTATTTTATTCTTTCATTTCCACGTTGTTTATGTAGCACAATAATCAATATCCAACACAAACATCAAAAGTTGACCCTGAATCAATAAATGATAGCGAGGAAGCGATATATAAATCAAGTGAGCAACTATGAGTCACAGTTCTGTCAATGTAACATGATCATGATCACTTTGTCCGAAAATCCTCAAACGTTAGCTATAAGTCACTAAGTGATAAATCAAATCCAAATCAAGTGAGAAAATATGAGTCTTCACTCAGTCAATAGGTCTAAAATCATATTCACTTAGTCACACAATTATCAATCGACAAATAAGGTATCAATTTTTCATTATAAGAAACCACTACCCGCACAAATGCCAGCCATCTCATTTATACAAAACCGTCACAACCCCTAAATAAAGTAATTACCAACACAATCACTTCAAATAAGAGTATGTGAAGTCTCACCTTACCTCAAATATGAAACACAAAGTGCCAAATTATAATTTGTTTTCCTTTTGTAAAGCCTGTAAACGGTCCTAATGTCACGCCCCGAGCCTACACCCTGTATGTGGCCGGCACTCGAGAACCATTGCTAGCCCCAAGCAAATTATTGGCCTAGATCAACTCTCAGCGGAATACTTATCAACATTAGATGAACTAAACAGTAAAGCTTTAACTCAATTTTTTCAAAATAGATACTCAGGATATTTTAAACAAAACATTCACTGGCCCAAAAGAGGAAACTCAAGTCTTAAACATTAACAATAGAAATGAAAAGGCTCTTGAACTACTACTGTCTATGAAGGCTCTAAAACAATACAATGGAAGTCCGGACAAGACCCATGACATCCTAGCAAAGCTGAAAATATAAATGAAACCCTTTGAAAGAAAGGAGGCTCACCAAAGCTAACTCGAACTACAAGTGGTATCAATAAAGCGCATGTTGATGACCCTGGTTACCTGAATCTGTATCATGAAAAGATGCAGGACAAATGACATCAGTACATTGAATGTACGAGCATGTTAGGGGAACAATGAACATAAGATAAAAGCTTGAACTTGGACAGAATGAAAGATACTCACCTCATCTCCACTCAACTCAACCTCAACTCATGGATCTCAATTTAATATAGTATAAAACAACAATAAGGATGCAGTTTATATAAAGCATTTAAAATAGT
Organism: Solanum chiquidenum; assembly: GCA_029582725.1. Taxonomy (NCBI): domain Eukaryota; kingdom Viridiplantae; phylum Streptophyta; class Magnoliopsida; order Solanales; family Solanaceae; genus Solanum; species Solanum chiquidenum. The sequence goes on from JAJOOS010031021.1 coordinate 3,876, forward strand.
GTATAACAACTCAATGTATTCAAAATACAATAATAACTCCTACTTGGGAGATTCTCTAGCCGACAACCATCACTATGAGCTATGTGATGATACAACATCTCGCCCACTCTGCCAGAATTGTCCTATACCTTGTCGGAGTATACAACATCCTCAACTAAGTGGATCCACTAAGCTATGGTTAAAATGCAATAATCTAAAAGTATGACCCTTTCTACCCACATTGACTACATGGTTTATGAGCACTTTGAGTTATTTGAACTCGTCCCCATATCGGTACTCAATACTACTCCCAATTATATAAATCAACTCATATGTTTAGAAACATTTCCTCATCCTCAAACTTTGAAATTATTTGTCAAAAGGTTTCTCTTAATAGAGATAGTACTGAAAAACTCCTCATGAACTCTTTTAGAAATTGATGCTTCCCCTCATTTTAAATGTAAAAACATTTACCCTTGGGAATACTTAGTTCCCATATATTCATTTTAAAAAATGAAATTCAACTCTCCTTATGCTCATCCTCAAATACTCAAGTCTTAAAACAAGTTATAAAAGTTTGCAAAAGACGCTTTAATTGACTCAAACGAACTCCCTCGAACCCGACTCTTAACTCTATCTTGAATTCGAATTATGAATTCAAGAATTATGATTTATGATATGAAGGATCTCGTGATTATTAAATGTGATTTAGAATAGTAGAATAAGGAAGGGAGTGAAGGTAAACTTTAAACGAACTCAGAAAGGATGAACGAAGAAAAAAGGACAGGGAAGGCGACCTTGGCGCACTAAGTGGTGTGGGGCGCCAACTCTTTAACTTAAGAGGAAACTTTCTTGTGCACTGCTGGCTCGGCTCGCCAGTCTCCTGCCCAGAAAACCCAACAAATTTTGTTTCTCGATTTTTGGCCCTAATTCACCTAGATTCGAATGGTTTCTTCCAAACTCTCTTAGATTCATTTACCCAACTTCATTACATCAAAATCTACTAGAAAACCCTAAAGAACAATGTTCATTAACAAGAACCTCCCCTTAAGAACTCAACCAAATATCATAATTCAAAAATGAAGATCAACACCTCAAGAATTCCATCAAGAACCTCAATATACTCAATCTCATGATGAATTTGAAAGTGAAAATTCATGACTGGCCTGTTGGTGATCAAACCCAATACTATGAAAACATACATACCTTGTTAGGATCGAATCCTTGGCAAAAATCCCTCGAAGATTGCAAGATATCCTTGAGCGCTTGAATCTTTTCCTTTCTTTCTCCTCTTGAACTTCTCTCTAAAACCGTAAGCATATTTAGGATTCTGCAAACTGACCCAAATCAATTTAGACCCCTAAAATATAACTAAAAATGAGTTAGGCTAATAGGTTAAGGAAAATACCAAAATACCCCTCCTTAATTCAGATGAATTTCCTTAATAGGACATGCTAAACTTAAATGGGCATATCTCCCTCATCTGAACTCAAAATTTAGCAAACTCTGTGGTGTTGGAAAGAGGACTCAGACCTTTGATTTGATACCTTATGGGCCACCTAAATAATCCTGTACTAAAAGTTATGGTCGTTTAAAGTTGACCCAAAACTCAGAATTTAGGCATAACTTGCAAAATTCTCAATTTTGCTCTTTCCAATTCAGTTTTTTCTAAAAATAACACTTTTAAGACCGAGGTGTTACACCCAATATGATTAAATATAAAAGAACTTGTTAGGGGTATTATAGCTTTGTAGGTTGACCCATTAATATCGCAAAAGGCAGTAACTAGTTTGAGGCGCGCTTTCAAGAATTTTTAACATTTTCCCTTGAGTTACAACTAAGTCTCCCCAGAAAGTCAAAGTTTTAGGATCAAACCTATATATATTTTAAGTGAGAATCATATTCTATTTATATTGCAAATAATAAAATCTTTGCACAAGTGTCATATAATTGAACATACTCTTTGTTGGTAAGGATTATCTTTCACGTTATGGTTCACACTTCTACCAACTGACTTAACTTTTAATAATATGCATACCACATCTAATAAGAAGATGAAAATAAAGTAAACAAAATAAGCAAACTAATTGTAGATCTAATATATTTAATCAAAATATACTTGTACTTCTCAAAGAAACTCTCGTTGGTGAACTTTTCAGACTTGTCCAAAGAAGTAAAATCATTCGAGAAATGTTGAGACATATATTCATTGTTGCAAGGTATGGACTCTCTATTGTTAGTAAAAACTACTTCAAAGTCTTTGCTAAACCTATAATAAATAAGGTTTAGCACCACATAACTGGCCATTTTATTGCAATAGGTTTGGTTTGGTTTAAAAGATCCCTTCCATGTTTTAGCATGGGTGTTGAAAAGGGTTGATTGTACTTTATTTTCCTGTGTCAAGGTGGAGAACTGTAATGAGCCAGTCGATCATATTTGGAAAGTTTTATAAATTTAATGTTTTTCCCTTGCATGATTGACCCCGAGTCCTATATGATTCAGTTTTAAAAAGTTATTTTTGAACTTTGAGTTAAAAGTTGAGAATTTGATAAGTTTTGACTTTCAAAAGCTAAGTTGTTTATAAAGTGGTTTTCAGTGTCTTTTGGAGTTTTTAGTGTCAGAATGGAATTCCGTCGATTCCATTAGTTCCAAAAGGTGAAATCTAATTCGTAGGAGTTGCTAGTTTCAAATTCCGAGTCTTTTTGAGGATTAGGGTCCTAAAGTGTGAAATAGTGGAATTTTATCATTTGGGTTGACTTAGGATAACATTCGAGGTTTGGATGCGTAGAGGAATTTTAAGAGTTCTGTTGGATTCGAAGGATGATTTTAGGCTTAGGTGAGGTCTCGAGCTTGTTTTAGCCTTTTTAGATTTGCAGTTAGTTTCTTGTGGTTTTCACAGATGTTGGGTCAAGGGGACCTAGGATTCATATTTTGAAGCTTCCATTGAGTATAATTAATTTGCATTTGTTGTTCGGGTGCAAAGGTTTCTGGTTTCAAATTCTGTTGTATGACCAGTTTGGTCATTACTATCGCGTAGCACTAATTTGAGGTGCATTACAGTGATAGCCAACTTTAATGGGTTGACTATCTTTAGTACTCTGGGTTGTGATCATGATGAGCAATTGAGACCTAGGGAAAATGTTCTCTTAAAATCGAGGTTTCAACCCCATTTCACCATATTTGATCTTTAAGAGCTTTGGGGTGGTGTGGAAAATCTTTTGGGTAATGATTCATATCTCTAAATCTTCAATTATCCATCATTATCTATGGATTTAAGTGTTCAAATCAAGCTTTTGAAATTTTGAATTTTGGGTTATCTTCAAGAACCCAAGGACTTGATAAAATGGTGATTTTGTTCCCTTTTTTCGAAATGATTTTCATTAATGAGTTCCTAAAGCCTTAAACCTCTTTTTCAAGTATTATTTTCTAGATTTAAACCTCTATTTTGAAATTTAGTTTTGTGTTGTTTGACCCATTTCTCTCTATATATATATCATGTGGAAAGTGTTGTTTCCGTGAGTGACTCTAAATACTTGATTATTATAGATTGTGTGGCTTTGGAAGTGATTCAGAAGGAGAAGAATCAACTTTTGGAGTGATTTTTGATTGATTTAAGGCAAATGAATTTCTAAACCTTGTATTCTTGTAGAATTGGTGTACTTTCTTCATTGATTGTGTGTTGGATGTAATGGAGGAAGAGGTGATGAACATGATGATGTGAATTGCTTTAGTGTGACCCTTGTTGATTAATTGATGAAATGCTTGAAAGCATGATTGTGGACTTGAATTTTATGATTTGTTGTCTCTTCTATGTGGTGTGATATTTCTTGTGTGCATTGATTGTGAACACCGTGATGAGACATGTAATGATTTAACATTCCAACGTCTTTTCCTGTGAGTGTTATGATGTCGAGGTCTTTTCCGGTGAGTGTCGTGATGCCGAGGTCTTTAGCGTCAAGTGTTGGGACGCCTCACTCATTTTTGGCAAGTGTTTATAAAGATGATAGGAAATGGTTCTGGCTAGTAATGTAAACTGATGGGAAATGGTTCTGACTAGTGATTTGAGATAAAGCTGATGGGACATTAATTCGGCTTCTGATGTAAAGCGGATGGGAAATGATTTTGGCTAGTGATTTGATTTAAAGCTGATGGGAAATCGATCCGGCTAGTGATATTGTGCCAATGGAAAATGGTTTCGGCAAGAGATTGATTATTGTGACTTGATGCATTTGATGCTTATGTGTTACTCGCTTGATACTTGAGATTCATTTACTTGTTGTGTGTGACCGAACTACTTGATATTGAGATTGACTTATTTGAATTGTTTGAATGTTGAATTGTGAAGGTGGAACTGTGAGTATTGGGCCTTGTGAGCCATGTATTGTAGAATTGCTAGGTTGGGATGATTTATGTGAATATTGTAGTTTAAGGAGGTTTTGTTGGAGTGTAAGGGGTATTCGATTTCTAGCTAGCTGCTTTGTTTAGTAGGTTTATTGTTGGGTACCGTGTTGTTGGTGCTCACCCCTTGCTTCTAAGCTTCTGTATGTTCCGAGCTTAGACCCATGTGATCTTCTTCCTCTCCTTACAGTCGAGGCTCGTTCAAGGATCTAAGAGGTAACTGTTTGTCATCGAGGTGGACCCTCTTTTCCTTTTCTTTAGGCTTTGTTCTACTTGAGAAGCAAAGATTGGGATTGTATTTATCTATTAAATTATGTAATTACTTTAGTCGCTTGTACAAGTGACAACCACGTTTTGGGGTATTGTTTAGAATGAATAAGTTTTCCGCCTCTGTCTTGTTCTTTCTTTACTATTTTCCGCATTTCTTTCATTTTCTTTAAGTTGAGGCTGAATCATCTTGGTGGGAAAGACAGGTGCAATCACGTCCATTTTCGGGTCGTGAAAACAATTAATAGAGTCAATGAAGGATGCGGTGTAGCAACTAATAAATATCAAATTTTGGGGTCCTATTCCTATAGACCCATCTACAAGTCGTAGTTTGGGCCCGTTTAAAGAACTTTTTAGCCTTAAAACTTTAATATGAATTACACTAATGGGATATAGGGTTTGTAGATCAATCCACGAACCGTAAATGACCCCATGGAAGATTTTCAATAGCTTTTCAAGTGGGGCTTCTTTTGTTTTTTTCCACTTCTCCAAATACCAAGCCATGACGTTTTAACTTTAGTTAGGGGAGTGTATTCCACCAAGTACTCAATTTTCTTCTAATTCTACGCTCTCAACTCCCCAACACAAAAAGAAAACTGCAAGGAAGACGAAAGCCAGGGTTTCAAGGCTTCATATGAATTTCTTCTACAAACTTCTTCAAGAACTTTGTTCTTCTCGGTATGTTAGGCTATTCATAGTGTTGGACTTTTTAATTATTACTCCCTACATCTAAATTCAGTTAGTAAGTGGTAAATCCATTATTCTATTCAAAGATCCATAAAGTTCTAAATTTGAATTGTATTCTTATTCCGGGTTTTGATTTCAAAATTAGGAGATTATGCTGTTTTATGTATTGAGATTATTTGGTTTTTGTTCGTGCTTTTATTTCTCATGAACCCAGTTGATGATATTTTGTTGAAAGCCTTTGTGCATTTATTTCCATGCATTGATTTTAGAATTTTAAAGTTAGTTTAAGAGTATTTTAAAGTATCTTTTGAGAAGAGTTTAAGGAAACACAAATGGTTCCAAAAGTACTATTCTTACATTAAGAAAAGAACTGTGATTCATGATTAGTATGATAGTAGAGTATGCCATCAATGTTTAAACAGTATGACATCTAGATATGTCATCAATATTTATGTAGTATGACTTTTCGAGTCATTAATGATCAGATCATTATATGATTTGAGATGTATTTTTCATGATTTCAGCCTAAATATAGGTTATTTCAAGAGTTTTAACGGAACTTTAATAGTTCTGAATGTATCATTTTGCATAAAAAAAGAGCACTATTTTAGGAAAGTATAAAGAGTTTTTCGATAGATTGAGTACATAGTAGGTACTCTTAAAGAGGCCCTTTTGAGATCTTATCTCAACCTAGATAGGGTATTTTTACTTGAGCATTGAGTTATATGCTTCAGGAGTAGTATTGAGCATCAATTTGGGGAAGAGTTTAGACAACTCACTTTCCCCATAAACCACGTAGCCATCGCGAGTTAGGATTGCACCAACTTTCTAGCGACTTCTCACTGCCTTTGAGAGGACCTTTATAGTAGATCAATTAGTTGTGTTTGTTCTATAACCCGAATAGGTATAGGACAATTCTGGCAGCATGGGCGAGACACTGTTACATTAATTCCCAAGTGAAGTAAAGTAGAGTATACTTTTATTTATATATTTTAGTTCAGTATTTGTTGTTACTGCATCCTTATATTATTTTTCATCATGATTCATACTATATTTTAGTTGAGTTACCTTCGGACTTTCAGTTTTATTATTTGTTATACATATATATTACATACTTGTACATTCAATATAATGATGTCATTACATCTGCATCTTTTTATGATGCATATTTAGGTACTTAGGATCCTCAACAGGAGTTTCGTGGAAATCACTTCATCCGTTTGTCAACTTTTGAGTGAGACCTCCTTTCTTACGGAACACTCCACTTTCTATGAGTTGTTAGTAGTAGCTTTTTGTGGTGTCGTGTGTCTTGTCCCGACACTCATCTTTATACAGTAGAGGCTTCATAGATAGAAAATTTTAGCGAGTCTTTAATTTCAGTTTCATATGTTTTTGTTTAGAACTTATATTTCATACTCAGTATATTCAGAAAGTTTAAGAGTCGGTATTTTTTTTGTAAAATGTTTCTTTCAGTTTGATGTTTATGTATGCTTGAGTTAGTATTACTCATGTATTTAGTTAGCAGGATAGATTGGTTTGGGACCAATAATATTTCTCAGTGCCGGCCACGTTCGGGGTGTAGGTTTGGGTCATTACATTTCAACATATTTTTGATGTCCATTTATATAAGATTGCTTAATGAGAAGAATTTTATATAAATTGATTATCATATTTAATTGATAAATGAAGGAAAACAAAGTGTTTGGCAATGTTTAAAAGGCCATAAATTGTTGATAAATGAAGGAAAACAAAGAATTTGGTAACATTTAATTTGTGACGTTTGTATTCCAAGGAAATTAAAATATTAGTATTTAATTCAATTTTTTTGAACATGTATTTTACTAATTTATCCTTATTATTTTTTTAATACTAAAAATATTTTTCCCAAAATAAAACACCTAACTTGTTATTTATTAATTTGTATTGGTCGTTCGTTGTTAATATATAATTGGTTAATTACAACGAGCTCTTAATATCATTTTGAAGTGGAATGATCTACACTAGTTATTCTACACTTCATTTTTGTTTTATGTTTCTCCCATCCTTTTAGAGGATTTTCGCTATATAATGGTTCTAACTGTTCTTGAATGATTTTTAGTTTATCTATTGAGAATATTATTAATTCTATCTTATGGTCGCTTGTTTTAACATTTTTGAGTTTTTGAGTAATTTTTTCACTTCCTTTTATCCATGGGGTAGGTTTTCTATTTTTGTTGTATACTCTTTTAGCTCCTACTTTATGTTTACATGGTGTAGTAAACCACCAGTGTGTTCTTGTTATTACGTGTGGGTATAACTTTTCTAAGAATGGCATTCCTAGAAGCATGTCTTTGTT
>JAJOOS010031023.1:0-13123 GCA_029582725.1 Solanum chiquidenum
GATTCTTCCATCCATGGAATCCCCTAGAAATCCCATAATTGTGAAGATGAAATCCCTAATTCAAGTTAGGGTTCCTTCCAATATTGTGGGTTATGTTGAGTATAAATCCAATTGAGTGGATATTGATTGTTTATGATTCAATTAGTAGTGAATTATGATATTATGATGAAATTATATGTTTCCTATGGTTAACCCTAGTCTAATTGATGAAATCAAGTAATGTGGGTTTATGCCTTGTGAAAGGGAAATTGAGGATTTATAGATGATCTTCTAGAATTAATGATATGTATAGTAATTGTTCAATAATAGAAGCATGTAAACATGAATTGAACTAGATTGAAGAATATATGATGGATCATGACTAGTAATGATTGAGATTGAGTCTTTATGATGATTTATGACTAGAATCACTCAAGAATGAAGTATGTGAATAGAATACCTTGTGACCTAGGTATGTATGATGATTGGAAGAGGTAAAGATAATATGATGAATTATGTATGTAAAGTATTTGAGAGTGAAGCCTACATGAAAATGGTAGACTAGTAGACATCATTGTTGTGGAAGGACTTTACCCACCTAATCTACCTAATGAATGTATATGATAGCATGAGTTATATTGTTGTGTTGTGGAAAGGCTAGCCTTATACACACACCTATGCATGACCATGGAATGTGAAAAGCCTTCTCACATATAATGATTCTAGGTTGAAAGATTTACTCACCTAAAATGAATCAAGTATGTTGGACTAGAATAGCATGAAGTTGTGACCTAGATCCCTTCATGAATAGCTTGACTTGCTAAGATAAGACCATGCTTGGTAGCTTGAGTTAGGATCCATGGTAGCCTTGGATTGAGGAATTATACTTTCCTAAGGGTAGCTTGTACTAGCATCATAGTATACTTTCATTGTAGCATGACTTGGTTAGGCCAAAACCACTTCATAGTAGCTTAGGATTGAGAAATCATACTCTCCTAAGGGTAGCTTGAACTAGCATTATAGAATGCCTTCATGGTAGCATGACTTGGTTAGTCCAAGACCATTTCATGGTAACTTAGGGTTGAGAATTATACTCTCCCGAGGGTAGCTTGTACTGGCATTATGGAATGCTTGCATGGTAGCTAGGTTGGAACACTTGTAGCCTTCCTTGTATAGCTTGGACTTGCATGATAGTATGCTTCCTATGGTAGTTTGGTTTAGCATAATGTAGTTATGTTAGCTAGATGATTAGCTCAGTATTTACTAGTAGGGTGATATTTCTTGGTAGTCTTGAATTGATAAATAGAAATCATTCATGTGTAATGACTTGCCTTGTACTAAGTAAAGTAGTATTTTAAATGAATAGTGGCAAGAAGTAAAGGGGGACTACTCCCCAACTAATGAGTATGTCTGATAGCTTAAAGTGGTACTTAGTATGGGTTGGATTATGGGGTCTTATCCATTCATTGCACAAGTATAACTTGAAGCTACTTATGAAGTGTTCTCTTATATGATGTATGTTTAGCTTGAATTGTTGTTATAGTTGCCTTCCATGTTATGTTTGACTAAAGGTGAAGAGTCCCTTGTCTATATGAAGAAATCTAAGAATAAGACCAAAGAATGGTAAGTATGATTATGATAATCTAAGAGTAATACTTAGTGTGAATGGGATTATGGGGTCTTATTCATACATTGCACAAGTATGCTTTGAGGTTACTTATGAGATAGTTCTCTTATGAGATGAAGGTCTAAGTAGTGACCATGTTATGACTATGTGGTATCTCTTATGCTATTGGATTATGCCTTATGTTACTTATGCTCATATTATGTCTATGTTGGAGATTATACTTATGACCGTGTTATTATCTCATATGCTTATAGCTTATGGCTTATGTTGGATAACACTTTTGTTATGCTCTTATGATGTTATGCTAGCTAACATATTTAGTATATTTTATACTAACGCATACTCTTGCCTACATTCTTATCAAATGTAGGGTTCGGCGATCTTGAATTCTATTCTTGTGCCTAGGTTTCTAGAAGAGCAAAGGAGTTGAAGAGCTGGTGAGTCCACATAGCATCGAGGATGTGATCACCTTCCTTAGGTCATTCTTTTATGTTTTAGACTTTTGTATGGGCTGCGTCCCAAAGCTTATTCAAGTTGTATTAGATGGTTTGAGACAAAGTGTAATAAGACTTCTGTTTGCTTTTATTAAAGACTTCGCTTGTATGGAAAAAGTTTTAAAATGTCCCACATAATTTCTATGTACTTTATGTTATGATATTGTAAGTGGCTTGTGTTAGGCCTCTTGGGGTCTAGTACGCCTTGTCATATCTAGAGTGTACCCTTGGGTCGTGACAAACTTGGTAATCAAAGCACCAGGTTTAGAATGGTTCTAGGATGTCTCAAAAGCACGCCTAGTAGAGTCATGTTTATGATTAGGAAGCAATTAGATGAGTAGGAAACTTTACGTCTTCATTCTCTAAGTCGTGCCATAGAGTTTAGTTCTATAAGGTATTTCTCCTAATCTTTGCCCGATGGTCTACAGGTTATAGCTAATACAAGGGCAAATGCTAGAAGGAATGAGGAATACGTGGTGGATCAAGATGTTCCTCCACAAGCTCCGATTGATCCTTAGGATATGTCGAATGCGGAGATTAGGTTAGCCTTCGAAATGTTGGCCCAGTCCATGACGACACAAATGAATAGGGAGGTGGTAGCTCCGATGAACGCAATAAGGGGAATGGTTGCTTCTATAGTGAGGGAGTTTTTGAGGATGAATCCTTCGGAGTTTTATGGCTCCAAGGTGGAAGAGGATCTTAGAGAGTTTATAGATGAGGTTTATAAGGTTTTTGCTATCATGGAGGTGACTTCGGTAGAGAAAATGGAGCTAGCCGCTTACCAATTTAAGGGTGTTGCTCAAGTATGGTATGAACAATGGAAAGATGCTAGGCCGGTAGAAGTGGGTCCTTTAGATTGGGAAGTGTTCAAACTAGAATTTCTTGATAGGTTCTTTCCCCGAGAGTTGAGGGAAGCTAAGGTAGAAGAGTTCATTAACCTTAAGCAAGGTAGCATGAGTGTTAAGGAGTATGACCAGAAATTCACCCAACTATCCAAGTATGCTCCATCTATGGTGTCGGATTCGAGGGATATGATGAGTAAATTTTTTATGGGGGTGTCCAACATAGTAGAAAAAGAATGTTGTCCGGCAATGCTCCATCATGATATGAATATCTCACGTCTCATGGTGTATGCCCAACAAATGGAGAAGTCAAAACTCAAAGAAGAGAAATCTAGGGAGAAAAAGAGGTCTAGGATGGAAAATGATAAGTTCTTTCATGATGGGTCCGATGGACATGGTTGCTTTAGGAATCAAAAAAGGTTTTCCGGACAAGGTTCTTTTAGTACTCCTAAGTATAAGGAGGAGAGGGTGTCTAACCCTAAGCCACCCAGAATTGGTAATAAGTATCTATGGTCTACTTGTGCCAGATGTGGAAAGAGACATGAGGGTAGGTGTTTGGCCGGAAGAGAGGGTTACTTTAGTTGTGGTGAGAGTGGCCACAAGATGAAGGATTGTCCAAAGTCAAAAGCTATGAGAAAATAGGGTAAGCAAGTTTCTCCTAGTGGTTCGGATGGGGATGCCCAAAAGAAGAATAGGTTCTATGCTATCCAAGCTAGAGATGATCAAGAGTGACCTCGAAGTGTGAATTCCAGTATGTTAGTAGCTTCTTAATTGATTGTTTATGCTTTGTTAGAATTTAGATTCCTTAGTATAATTGAAAGAGATGGTGTTAGAAATCCGTTGAGGCTTGCTCCCAAGGGGGAGATGGTGTGCCTTGATGGTAAGGTCATTATGTGTTTTATGTTGCCACGATGTCTTCGTATGCAAGTTCTTTAGAAACTTATGATTTAGTAAGAAAAAAAATGAACTTTTATGATTGTTTTCCTCACGTTGTTGTGTGTTGTGTAAAAGTTGCCTTCATGCTTCATGAGATGAATTGTTGAACATGCTTTAGTATGCTTTTATGAGTAGGTTGCATATGATCTCCATAAGAGTATGTTGAGCATGCCTTAGTTCGGAGATGCTACTCCCTCATTGAACATGAGTAGATGTCGAATTTTATGCATTTTTTTGGGTTGCTAGATGTAGTTCCTACTCCCTTGTGTCTCATCGAGTATGTTTAGCTTCGATTCAAAGTTTTCCTCCTTGGTTGTGTGCATTTAGATATGTTGCATGCATGATGGGCTGCTAGCCTAGAGTCTTTTCCTTAAGAGGTGTTTAGAATCGTCATTCGAGGACGAGTGTCCCCAAGGGGGAGTCCAAGATATTGTAACACCCTGTAGTTTAGTAGACCATCTGAGTATAAGTTTGAGGGCTACGAATCAAGGCTAGAAGGCATGAGCCAAGGGAAAGGGGAAAGGGCCAAGGCAAGAACCAAGGCTGCCCCAAGCTTGCCTTAGCACTGCCTTGGACGACGAGAGCCTTCATGGCTCTTGGTGGCCACCAAGGTTCGTGGGTCCATCTGTGGTGGTGAGGCAGCGTGCCCCCAAGGCTAGCCCAAGTTGGCCTCCTCCACACGAGCCACTTCACGGATCGTGAAGGCCTAGACGACTCGTGGGAGTGGATGTGGTATTGGCTTCATCATGTGGGGGATAATTTAAGGTGCCATGGCTACTGGTCAAGGGACCACGGTAACCTTCATGGGCTGTGGTACCCTTGACGGATCGTGAAGGTGGCCGTAGTGCCTGGAACTAGGCTTCCTAGGAGGGTCATTTCGGGAAATTCCTAATTAGGTGGTTATTAAGTGAGGTCATTTTGTATAGTCTTAGTACACCTATATAAGCTATTTAATGCTTTAAGCTCACCATTCAAGTCATTATTTCCCTAGACCCAAATCAAATCCCCAAAAGCTCTCCTCTCAAATATTTCTCTCTCTAAAACTTGAAAAAGAAGATAGGGATTGAAGCTAGGTCAAGAACAAGAGTCCATTGTTGCAAACTTTGTAAGGATTTATAACCAAGGTATTTTATCTTATTAATCCATAGATTCTTCCATCCATGGAATCCCCTAGAAATCCCATAATTGTGAAGATGAAATCCCTAATTCAAGTTAGGGTTCCTTCCAATATTGTGGGTTATGTTGAGTATAAATCCAATTGAGTGGATATTGATTGTTTATGATTCAATTAGTAGTGAATTATGATATTATGATGAAATTATATGTTTCCTATGGTTAACCCTAGTCTAATTGATGAAATCAAGTAATGTGAGTTTATGCCTTGTGAAAGGGAAATTGAGGATTTATAGATGATCTTCTAGAATTAATGATATGTATAGTAATTGTTCAATAATAGAAGCATGTAAACATGAATTGAACTAGATTGAAGAATATATGATGGATCATGACTAGTAATGATTGAGATTGAGTCTTTATGATGATTTATGACTAGAATCACTCAAGAATGAAGTATGTGAATAGAATACCTTGTGACCTAGGTATGTATGATGATTGGAAGAGGTAAATCTTTGAGAGTAAAGATAATATGATGAATTATGTATGTAAAGTCTTTAAGAGTGAAGCCTATATGAAAATGGTAGACTAGTAGATATCATTGTTGTGGAAGGACTTTACCCACCTAATCTACGTAATGAATTTATATTATAGCATGAGTTATGTTGTTGTGTTCTTGGAAGGCTAGCCTTATACACACACCTATGCATGACCATGGAATGTGAAAAGTCTTCTCACATAGAATAATTCTAAGTTGAAAGGTTTACTCACCTAAAATGAATCAAGTATGTTGGACTAGAATAGCTTGAAGTTGTGACCTAGATCCCTTCATGAATAACTTGACTTGGTAAGGTAAGACCATGCCTGGTAACTTGAGTTAGGAGTTTTCATGGTATCCTTGGATTGAGGAATTATACTCTCCTAAGGGTAGCTTGTACTAGCATCATAGTATGCTTTCATGGTAGCATGACTTGGTTAGGCCAAGACCACTTCATGGTAGCTTGGGATTGAGAAATCATACTCTCCTAAGGGTAGCTTGAACTAGCATTATAGAATGCCTTCATGGTAGCATGCCTTGGTTAGGCCAAGACCATTTCATGGTAGCTTAGGGTTGACAATTATACTCTCCTAAAGGTAGCGTGTACTAGCATCATGGAATGCTTGCATGGTACCTAGGTTGGAACACTTGTACCCTTCCTTGTATAGCTTGGACTTGCATGATAGTATGATTCCCATGGTAGTTTGGTTTAGCATAATTAGGGTTGTTCATGGATATTGTTATAAAACTAAATCAATCTGCAATCCGAACCAAACTGATTAAAAAAATGATATTTGGTTTGATTTGGTTAGGTTCAATTTTAAATTTTGGAAAACCGATATTATTTGGTTTAGTTTTGGTTTTACTAAAAATTGTCATAACCCTAAAATGAAATAGGATGAACTAGAGCTTCTCATGTGTTTTAGAAGTTAGTAACTTGTTTAAATGTTGAGTTTTGACTTTTAAAGTCTAGTTTGAAGAGTTTTGAGGTTGAACGTCAAGGGACGACCATGACGTTCGGAAACTAGTCTTGTGAGTTTATGTGTTCTAAGTGGTGTATTATTGTCCCAAGTCTTGTTTGAAGAATTTAGTGAGTCAACGTCAAGGCACGTGTTAGACTCATTGTTGAAAGACCCTTGTAGATGTTGGTTAAGGTTGTTAGGGCTTGTGCCAAGCCAAGGAAGGAAGGGCCTTAGCCAAAGGTCAAGGCTTCCAACCCTGGCTAGACATTGCTTCAAGGTTCCACGTACCACTTCACGGCCAGTGGTCTTGACCACGGCTCGTGAAGGAGGTCGTGAAGTTGCCTTGGTGGCAAGTGAGGCAAAGCCTTGTGGTCTAGCCACTGGCTCAACTTCACGAGCCTCTCTATGGCCAGTGGTCATCACTACGGTCCGTATAGATGGCCGTGAAGATGCCTTGGCCAAGGAAGGTTGGCAAGCTCCAAGAGGAGCTACTGCCTAAGGACCACGGGCACCTAAACGGGCTGTGGTCCACCTTCACGAGCCATCTAGATGGGCGTGGTCCATGACGGGAATGCCTCTAGGGTTTTTTAAGTAATTTCATTTTAAGTTTTAAGTTTTAACTTGTGGGGTTGCTTTTAAAAGGTTTATATGATAAATATAAATAGTTTTAAGTCTTAAAACCATCCTTTAACTCATTATTCACAAATACCCAAATCAAAACCTCCAAAGTTCTTCTCTCAATATTTCTCTCTCAACTCAAGGAAGAAGAAGAGGTGGGAAGCTAGGGTTTTGAGTTCAAGGTTTTATTCATCAAATTTCTTGGGAATTCTTGACAAAAAGGTATGGTGATCCTTTATCTAGGGTTAGTCTTCACCCTAGAGCCAATTTCAAAATGGTTTCCAAGTTTTCAAAAGTTAAGAAAAACCTCAATTCTTACTCAAACTCATGGGTTCTTGCATCAAATGATATCAAACGATTATTTATGATTACACTACTGTTTAATTGATGTTTTAAGGTGAAAAACTCCATGAACCCATGATTTTCCCTAAAACCCTAAGTTTGACTTATGAAGTGGGTTTATTGTTTCTGAATGAATGTTGATATAATTGTGCTTAGATTGACTTGTATTATTGATTTGTATTAATTTCTATATTTATCTATGGTGAATTGTTGGAGAATTGTGAAATGGTGGTTTTGGCTTGGATGAAGGATAAGTTGACCTAATCTCATGGTATTAGTAGAATTGTTCTTGTATGGATTGATCCACTTATGGTGGAGGTGTTTATATGTTGTATTGTATTGTGATTATGACCATGAAAGCATTATATGGGGAATTGATGTATTATTATGTTATTATATAGGTGAAGGTACAATGTGAAGTTGTGTATATGGTCTCAAGGTGACCTTGTATAAAGTATTATTGTATTTTGATTGTAAGTATGTTATCTCTAAATGTTCATATGTGATGATGATATACTATGAAGGGTCTCTTTATCGTGATGTTGTATCTTGATGTAGTAGACTTAGGTGTCTCTTCTTGATACATGAAAGCTATTGAATGTGATCTCTTGACTTGGTAGGCTTAAGTATCCTTCTCTTGAGTAATGAATGTATCTTGAATTAAGTGTCTAATTGTGCATGAAATGGGTAGACCTAGATTGGTAACCTCTTCTTAAATGAATGAATGAATGAATGTCTAGGATCGGTAGACCTAGTTGGTGCCCTTTCTATAAATGATTAAAGAGGAATTCTAGGCTAAGTCTTGAATCGGCTAGACCTAAGCATGGTGCCCTTTTCTGAGTCTAGACTCCTAAGTAAATGTAAAACCTTGAAGTGGTGGACCTAAGGGTAATGACCTCCTTCTTGTGTGAAATGATAGACTTAGAGTTAGTGGACCGGAACGGTAGAAAACCCTCTCTAAGAAAGTCAATGAGCTATCCTTAATGGACCTTGATCGATATATCTTTGTGGTGCCTTTCTTGGTAGATGTGATATGGGTCGGTAGACCTAATGATGGTGCCCTCTCTAGTATACATATGTGAATGAAATTACTCTATGGGAACTAAGGCTAAGCACCGAGTGGATATGGTTAAGATGGTAGCTCTTCCCGAGTATGAGGCAAGAGTACGATGAACGTCTTTGGATATCCTTTAAACCATGTGCCTACATGGGTTGCTTACTTGTTCTACCCTTGGCAAGTAGAACACCTTCCACAGAGTAGGGTAGACTCTGGATTCCATGCCTAGCTAGTATGGTCTATGTCGGTTAATGCCTATTCCTATCATGTGGGATGTGCACTCTAGTTATTGGATAGGTTCTACAACGTGTAGGTAGTAGTATGTGATGCTATCTACACATGGCACGAGTAGGCTTTGAAGATGCTAAAGTGAGTTCCCTAAGCCCTAATGGCTATTATATGAGAGTCCTCTAAATGCATGAATGTGTCCTAAATGACTCTAAAGAAAAATGTTGACTTATCATCCTTATAGTATATTGCATGTCTCTCTTATATTAAGGAAATGAACTATATAGCATTTTATATTGAAATGTAAAGGTTCTTGTCTATAGTAGCCTTGAGGAGCCCTTAGGTGTGTATGAAGAGGTTGTATGGGCGGCCATTTCATGTCTCACTCAAGTGTGCCTTAGGATGACTCTAGATAGAGATCCTAGGATGTTAACTTGTGTCTTACTTGGTGTACATGTTTATGTGTTGCATATTGATACTTGTGAAGCATCATTACTTGAGATGAAGTATAAATGTGAAGTAAATGCTTTATATGTTGGTTGTGATGTAAATTATGCCTTTATTGCTTAGGATTTGAAAGATTTCTCAAAATAGCATATGCATGGGTTTCCAACCAAAATTTCCATTTTTAAAGCATGTTTTTGCATGGTCGTCATACTTAGTGCTTAATTGTGCTAATCCATATTTTTCTCTATTTTTCTACAAAGTGTAGGTGCGGGAAAGTGATTGATCTAGCTAGAAGTTGAAGCTTGGGATTAGAGTTCTCTCAAGATCTTTGGTATGTCCTCATATGTTCGAGGACAAGGATTTCATAATTCTAGTTTTCATGTTTAAGCCTTTGTAATAGACATTAGTATTCCTTTTCAATTGTAAAGGGTCGTGTCCCTAATATGTTTTGAGATTGTCTTAAAATGGCCATGTGAGACTTAGTCTTCCGCTTGCGTATTGATGAGGCTTTTTAAATAGATTGATTTAAATAAAGTTTTTAATTCTTCAGTATTTCTATATATCAAATGTTATGAATGCTAAGAGGCTTGTATTAGACCTCTTCGAGGTCGAGTATGCCGGTTACGACTAGGGGTTGCTCTCGGGTCGTGAAAAAAATTAACCGTAAAAATAACCAAACTGAACCGAGAAGTTATATATATAAATTTTATAATTATTTATAAATAAAATATAAGTATTTTGATAAATTTTAATCAGCTTAAGTCCTTAATTTTACTATTTTCTGAAGCCCAACTATTAAAACCTTAAGTCTAAATCCCTCAATTTTCATTACTTTAAAGATTACACTTTCTTTGTTCTCTATAAAATTTTCTAACGTAGCATTGAATAATTTAAAGCTCAAGCTAAAGAAGATGGTAATTGATTAGTTTTGACTCTAAAATATTGGATTTTTTTAGAAATAATTTCTCAATATTTTAAGGTGTAATTTAATTGATAAGTTGTTGAGATCTCCAGAATATTGAACCAACTTTATGCTATTGACAATGAGCTTTTTTAGTTTCTGAAACTTGGTACATCGGATGAATTGTTGAGATCTCCAGAATATTGAACCAACTTTATGCTATTGACAATGAGTTTTTTTAGTTTCTGAAACTTGGTACATCGGATGAATCACTTTGTTCATTTAATAGCTTATTTGTGAATTATTCATGTACTAAATATTTTTGTTTATCGAGATGCATATGTCTTCAACAAACTTATTACTTTTGAACTAAAAAGAATCGAAAAAAACTAACCAAACGGATGATAACCAAACCGATGGTTATTTTTTTATTTGGTTTGGTTTGGTTTTAGAAATCTAAAAACCAATTTAAATTGGTTTGGTTTTGGTTTTAACTAATAACCGAACCATGAACACCCCTAAGAATAATGTAGTTATGTTAGCAAGATGATTAGCTTGGTCTAGCCTAGTAAGGTGCTATTCCTTGGTAGCCTTGAATTGACAAATAGAAATCATTCATGTGTAATGACTTGCTTTGTACTAAGTAAAGAAGTACTTTAAATGAATAGTGGCAAGAAGTAAAGGGGGACTAGTCCCCAACTAATGAGTATGTATGATAGCCTAAAGTGGTACTTAGTATGGGTAGGATTATGGGGTATTATCCATGCATTAGACAAGTATAACTTGAATCTACTTATGAAGTGTTCTCTTATATGATGTATGTTTAGCTTAGATTGTTGCTATAGTTGCCTTCCATGATATGTTTGACTAGAAGTGAAGAGTCCCTTGTCTACATGAACAAAGCTAAGAATGAGACCAAAGAATGGTAAGTATGATTCTGATGACCTAAGAGTAATACTTTGTGTGAATGGGATTATGGGGTCTTATTCATATATTGCACAAGTATGCTTTGAGGTTACTTATGAGATAATTCTCTTATGAGATGAAGGTCCAAGTAGTGACCACTTTATGACTATGTGGTATCTTCTATGCTATTGGATTATGCCTTATGTTGACTTATGCTCATATTATGTCTATGTTGGAGATTATGCGTATGACCATGTTATTATCTCATATTCTTATGGCTTATGTATTATGTTTTCTAACACGTTTGTTATGTTCTTATGATGTTATGATAGCTAATATATTTAGTACATTTTGTACTAACGCATACTCTTGCCTACATTCTTATCAAATGTAGGGTTCGGCGATCTTGAGTTCTATTCTGATTGGTGAGTCCTCACAGCATCGAAGATGTGATCACCTTCTTTAGGCCATTCTTTTATGTTTTAGACTTTTGTATGGGCTGCGTTTTAAAGCTTATTCAAGTTGTATTAGATGGTTTGAGACAAAGTGTAATAATACTTTCATTTACTTTTATTAACGACTTCGATTGTATGGAAAAAGTTTTAAAATTTCCTGCATCATTTCTATGTACTTTATGTTATGATATGCTAAGTGGCTAGTGTTAGGCCTTTCGGGGTCTAGTACACCTTGTCACATCTAGGGTATACCCCTGGGTCGTGACAACAAAAGCCTGAAATATGTGTTCAGTCAAAAGGACTTGAATCTTCACCAAAGAAGGTGGCTTGAGTTATTGAAAGATTATGACATGAGTGTTCTTTATCACTCTGGAAAGGCAAATGTAGTAGTGGATTCTCTTAGTAGGTTGGCGATGGGTAGTGTTGCTCATGTGGATGATAATAAAAAAGAGTTGGCACGAGATGTTCCTAGATTGGCCCGATTAGGTGTTCAATTGGTAGACTCTGCCAAGGGTGGTATTATGGTCAATATTGGTTCTGAATCTTCTTTTGTGAGTAATGTGAAAGCTAAACAATGTCTTGATCCGGTTTTGGTAGAATTGAAAGAAGTGGTACTCAAGAAGTCCGTTGAGGCTTTCTCCCAAGGAGGAGATGGGGTACTTAGATAGCAAGGTCGATTATGCATTCCAAATGTTGATGAGTTAAGGGAACAGATTTTGGCTGAAGCCCATAGTTCCCAGTATTCTATTCACCTAGGAGCCACCAAGATGTACCATGATTTGCGGGAGATCTATTGGTGGAATGGGATGAAAAAGGATATTGCGGGATTTGTGGCTAAGTGTCTAAATTGCCAACAAGTAAAGGTTGAGCACCAGAAATTGGGAGGTTTATCTCAAGACATTAGTATTCCTACTTAGAAGTGGGAAGATGTGAATATGGACTTTATAGTAGGGTTTCCACGGACTCGGCCCCAATATGATTTGATTTGGATTATAGTAGACCGAATAACAAAATCATCCCATTTCATTGTCGTCAAAGTTTCTTATGTGGCGGAAGACTATGCCAAGTTGTATTTGAGGGAAATGGTAAGATTGCATGGTGTGCCATTGTTCATTATACCCGATAAGGGTACTCAGTTTACTTCTCAGTTTTGGAAGTCATTCCAAAAGGGTCTTGGCACTAAAGTGAAGCTTAGCACAACTTTTCACCCACAAACTGATGGGCAAGCGGAGGAACGATCCAAACTTTGGAGGATATATAGATAGCATGTGTCATTGATTTCAAGTGAAGTTGGTATGATCATTTGCCATTGATCGCGTTCGCTTACAATAACAGTTACCATTCTAGTATTAGTATGGCCCCCTTTGAAGTTTTTTATGGTAAAAGGTATAGATCTCCCATAGGATGGTTTGAGGTGGGTGAAGTTGCCTTGATTGGGCCCGAGTTAGTTCATGAGGCAATGGAAAAGGTTCAGCTTATTAGAGAGAATTTAAGGACAACCCAAAGCCGATAAAAGTCCTATGTCGATGTTAGAAAGTGTCACGACCCGGGAGCACCCCCTAGTCGTAACCGGCGTACTCGACCTCGAAGAGGTCTAATACAAGCCTCTTAGCATTCATTCATCGCATAGACACCAAAACCATAAGGAATTAAAACTTTCTTCACACACGAAGATACT
>JAJOOS010031024.1:0-14833 GCA_029582725.1 Solanum chiquidenum
TTTGAATGTGTGGATGTAAATAAGTTTTTTTATTCCGCACTATTTTCATTATTGAATGCAATGAATGACTATGTGGCTTGTATAAGACCCCTTCGGGGTTGAATACGCCATGTTACGACTAGGGGGTACTCTCGGGTCGTGACAGTCGCCTGGGGTTCGTTCTTTACCTCTAAAAATCAAAAAGTGCCAAATAAGGTCGTTTAGGAGTTTATTAACGACCTTAAGTCGCATCGGGCCTGCCACAACGACCACCACCCCGCCAGAGCGACAAAACCCGGCGCCAAAGCGGCCAAAACGAGATAGAGAGCTATTTAAAGAATTCCAAAATTCCCCTTTCACAACACACCTCTAACCAACGACGCTCAGAAAATACCCTTTACGCTAAGATCGATTCCAGGAGTTCTACTCGCTCGAATTTAATTTTGTAAAAGTCGTACAGAGTTCTTAACGTCTTAGTTATTTACTCATGTAATCAAAATCATAATTAAATCACCCAGTTGTTACCAGATTTCCCTACACCTTAATGACTCTAATTTTATCCAAATCTGGACTAGGTTGGGAAATTCAAAGTTACTACAAAAAAGTTTTCTGGATCTAATTCTTTCCCCATTGGTTTTTCTATAATGACGGGAACAGGTCGTTACAAAGGAAAATGATTCTGGCTAGTGATATTGTGCTGAAGGGAAACCATTTCGGCAAGTGATATTGTAACGAATTGTTCCCTTCGTTATGGAAAAGCCAAAAGGGAAAGAATTGGGGCCAAACAATTTCTGAGTAGTGACTTGAAAATTTCTAGCCTAGTTCAGATTTGGACAAAATTTGAGTCATATAAGGTCTAGAGAAATATGGTAATGAATGAGAGATCTAATTATGAATTTGATCCCATAAGTAGATAGCCAAGACGTTAAGGAGCCCGTACGGCTTTACAAAATTGAATTCGGGTGAGTAGAACTCCTGAAACTGATCTTATCATGAAGGGGTAGTTTTAGAATGTCAACATTTGAATGTGTGTTGCGAAATGGGAGTTTGGAACTCAAATTCAAACTCTTTGTCTCCGTGCAAGCCGTCATAGCAGGGTTAGTGCCGCCAGAGCAGGGCCATTGTAGTGGGTTGGGTCCCGCTGTAACGGGACAGTCGCAACTTAAATCGGGGAAAAACTTCAAATTCACTATTTTCTGCAAACTTTCATTCTTGATAGCTAGGAAACGACCCAGGGATATTTCTTGATAGATTCCCATGACTTCTAGCGCAAAAGGTAAGATTATTACTCCCGTGATCCATTTTTTTATCCGTAGAACTTAGATTCTTGGTAATTATCATAAGGGGAGTGTTTTGGCCTGAAATTGATGGTGAGAAAAGCCCTAATTGAACATTAGGATCTGAGTTTGGTCTTGGGACTTCTAGTGCAAAAGGTAAGATTATTACTCCCCTGATCCATTTTTCGATCCGTAGAACTTAGATTCTTGGTAATTATCATAAGGGGAGTGTTTTGGCCTAAAATTGATGGTGAGAAAAGCCCTAATTGAACATTAGGATCTGGGTTTGGTCTTGGGTTAATAATTATGTTATTTTTCGGGTAATGTAAACCTTGTTTATTGATCCTTGCGTAAATTACTCGGTTATAGACTAAGATCAAGCGGAAAGAATCTAGAAATGGAATACTCAAGTGTCTTAGGAGGATTCAAGCTTGATTTCGAGGTAGGTGATGGTTTGATTTTCTGTTTGTGTGATATATGTGGTGGTGGTTTCATGTTGAGTGTCGACCAGTAAATGTACTACTCATGACTTGGAAAACATTTTATAGCCTGTATGGAGAAGTATATACCCTCAACTTTGAGGGATATGAGGAGAGATGAGTTCCTGAATATAGAGCAACATAATATATTTGTTGCAGCCTTTAAGACAAAAGTTTATGTTTTATACAAATATGGTACTCCACTTTGCTTTAGTCCTAAAGAGCAAATTCATCATTTTATGAAGGGATTAAGGTCAAATTTGCAGATTCAAGCTTATAGGTGGCTGCTTTAGCAAAATCTTTTCAGGAAGTGATTGATTTGGTGACGGAGGTAGAAGGGGCTGAAGTCAGAAGACTTTGTCAAGGTGACAACATTCAAGAAGTTTTGTAAGGAAAGGCTAGATAATGAATACCATTACTTTGGAAAATGCATTTAGTATTGTTGTCATAACATGTATGGGTTGCTTAGTAAATGATGAAATTATGTTGCGACTATTGAGGTTAGAACCTCTACTGCGATTTCCTAGATTGAGTGTATATCAAAGAGGGCCATGATACGACTACTACAATAGTAGTGAGGCTTACTTGGTTAAGTTATTAAGTGTGTTACAATTGTGGAGAACCTGGGCATATGAGGAGAAAATCAGCGAGGCCGTGGAGGCCGGGGAAATGGTAATGCAGGTAGGGGAGAAGTGCCGTCAGGCAAGAAGGTTGCTCGTCAAGATGATAATGCTCAGTTTTATGCCTTTTCGGGAAAGATCGAGGCTGAGGTGTCTGATGCAGTGGTCGCATGTGCTATTTTTGTCTGTGACCGAATGACTAATATTTTGTTTGATCCGGGTTCTACTTATTCATATGTGTCAGTTCTATTTGCCTTGAGATTTGATATCGTTTGTGATGTGCTTGATGCCCCCATTCATGTTTCTACCCCAGTTGGAGAGTCAGTCATAATCACCCAGGTATATCGTGCTTGTCCTGTTCTGTTTATGGATTTTCAAACTTGAGGTGATTTGGTTATTTTAGATATGACTGACTTCGATATAATCTTAGGCATGACTTGATTGTCCCCCTATTATGATGTGCTTAATTATAATGCTAAGTCTGTGACTCTCACTACAACAAATTTTGCCTACGGCCACACTTATTTTAGACCACACTTAAGAAACTTAGCAAAAAATATTTAAGGGCACAATTTTGAAGCTTTACTTTTGATCAAATCTTTTCGCTACATAATAATAGACCATACCTAAAAATCGTGCCCTTAGACAATGTGCGTTACACTTTTAAGTGTTGCCCAATCATATAAAAATTGGCAACACTTTTTTATATATTTTGCTACGCTTTTTAAGTGTTATTAATTTTTAATTATAATGACAACACTTTATAATTGTGCCTTAAATATTCACTTAAATTTTCAGCTAAATTTATCATTCCCTCCATATTGGGTTTCAGGAAAAATTACCGCGGTGAAGGAATATTGGTTTCTCTCCTCCCTAATATTTTTTCATTCATCATTCAGAAAGTGAAGAGTTACTCTCATCCCTAAAAAATTTTCTAAATCAAATCTGGGAAAAATTTGTCATTCATCAATTAGATAAAGAGTTTGTTACTTTCTTCAAAACTTTAGTGAGACAAAGCTGTTGAATCTTCCACAAGCGTTCATCTGAGGTGGAGTTTTGATAAACTTTGATATTTCATCATAAATCAAAGCCTTCTTATGGGTAATCTTAAATATCGATCCTTCATCATATTATTTTAATTTGTGAGCTTTTGTAAGTGTGAACAGAAATTGTGCTTTGGTACATGAAGCCCATAAAAAATTGTGAATAGAATTTTTTAGGGATTTCTTCTGGGTTACAACTAATATTATGTTATTTTATCAACTGGGTTTTAGAGTTTCTGTTTTTCCATTGTTGTTTCTCGATCTGCTTTTCTACTTAGGAGTTCTTGTATTTTTCCTCAATGTTAATTTTTTAAAAGTATTTTCTATAGGTTTGTACTTGTTATTATATAGATCTTGATGTATTGATTTTTTCAGTTCTTGCTTTAGCAGAAAAGATTATTAGTCTTTGGTGGTTGTTAGGGAGCTTGCTACTTATGTTTTCAGTGAGCTTGGTAGCATATGGTGCAATGTTAATAGTTTTTTTGTGATTCTGTTAGGATTTTCTCTGTGAGCTTTGTAGCATATTGATCATGTGAGCTTGGTAGCATCTTGATTTTGAATAATACTAATTTTAATTTTTTTTTCTCGTAGAAAATTATTCTACACGTGAGAAGATTTAGTGGACTTGAACTTGAATTTTGACTTAACGTAATTGTCATGGCTGGGTAAGAACTTCTTATCCTCTATATTTTCTTATTGTACTATATATAATATTGAAGAATCAGTTTCAATTTTAGGATCTATTTATATTGTTAATGGATAAATTAATGTATATCTTTGAGATTTTACATCAACTTTTAATATTTAGGATCTCAAATAATTTGTCTAAGTGTTGGATGGATTATCCAAGGTATATCAAAGAGTATATTGATGGTGTTCAATCTTTTTTGGACTTTGCTTACTCTGTTGGAGATCCTCAAGGAAAACAAATTCAATGCCCATGTTCAAAGTGTTGTAATATCCATTGGTATCAAAGGAACGTAATTTATGATTATTTAATATGATATGGCTTTGTTCAAGGTTATACAAGATGGATCAATAATGGGGAATGGGAAATACCCAAGAATGTTGATACTGACATAGATGAAGCTCACTCATATGATGATATTGATGGATTGTTGAATAATGTCTTTACAGATATTGCACAACAAGAAGGAGCTTATGAAGGCCCAAATGAAGATGCCCAAAAGTTTTATAACTTAGTTGATGAGGCAAGCCAAGAACTATATCTAGGTTGTAAAGGTTTCTCTAAGTTATCATTCACAATTCGTTTATACTTGTTGAAGTGTCTCCATGGATGGATCAATGCTTCTTTTACTTCTCTGTTGGAGTTATTGAAAGAAGCAATTCCTGAGTTGAACATTCCTGAATCTTACAATAAAGCCAAGGTCGTGGTAAGGGATTTAGGTCTTGACTATAAAAAGATTGATGATTGTCCTAATGATTGTATGTTATTTAGAGGTGACCATAAAGATGATGAGTATTACCATGTTTGTGGAGCTTCTCGATTTGTTGAACATCCTAAAGTAGATAGTGGGCTTGAGTCTTCTAAGAAACCTCATTGTGTTCCTGTTAAAATTTTGAGACACTTTTCGTTGATTCCTAGACTCAAAAGGCAATTTATGCAGAATTATTACGATGGCATGACGAGCACGTTCTAAAGATGGAAAGTTAAGGCATCCTGCTGATGGACAAGCATGGAAAGACTTTGATAACATGCATAAAGAATTTGAAAAGATGCTTGCAATTTGAGATGGCTTAGCAAATGATGGATTCAATCCATTACGAACCATGAGTATATCTTATAGCACATGGCCAGTTATGTCAATGTTGTATAATTTACCTCCATGGATGTGCAATAAATCATAATACTGTATGCTTTCTTTGCTTATATCTGGACCACGATCACCTGGAAATGACATTGACATTTATCTACAACCATTAATAGAAGAGTTGAAGGAGTTGTGGGAGTTCGGGGTAGAAACATATGATGCTTCAAGAAATCAAATTTTTCAAATTCGAGCAGCTCTTTTGTGGACAATTACTGACTTTCTTACATATGCTATGTTGTCCGGTTGGAGTACAAAAGAAAAGTTGGCTTGCCCTTGTTGTAATTATGGCACTAACACGTTCTATCTAAAATATAATCGAAAAATGTGTTATATGGGCCATCGTGTTTTTCTACCCATGGATCATTCGTGGAGATCTAACAAAAAGTCTTTTAATGGAAATACAGAATTGAGATCTCATCCTCCTTTATTGCAGGGAACATATTTGCTTAATAGCCTACAGAATTTTGAAAATGTATTTGGAAAAATGCAAAAGAAATCAAATAATGGCCCACGAAAGAAACGATCAATCTTTTTTGAATTGCCATATTGACAACACAATTTGTTGTGTCATAACCTTGATGTAATGTACATAGAGAAGAATATAGTTGATCGTATAATTGGAACACTTTTGGATATTTCTGGCAAGACGAAGGATCATCTAAATGCTCGATATGGCCTCAAAGAGACGGGCATTAGGAAAAGCCTTAAACTAAAATATACAAAGGATGGTAGGAAATTAAAGCTTCCAACATCGTGCTTTTCAATGTCTAAGGGAGAAAAATCTATTTTTGTGGTGTTCTCAAAAAGGAAAAGCTTCCTGACGGTAGTGCTTCCAATATTTCTGGATGTGTGAAGCTAGCTGGAAAAAATATATCTAATTATAAGACTA
The DNA here is from genome assembly GCA_029582725.1 of Solanum chiquidenum. NCBI lineage: Eukaryota > Viridiplantae > Streptophyta > Magnoliopsida > Solanales > Solanaceae > Solanum > Solanum chiquidenum. The sequence continues at coordinate 6,120 of JAJOOS010031024.1, forward strand.
ATGATGCACATCATGTTACATTACCTGCTGCCTATACTTATTAAAAGCATATTTCATGATCATGTTGCTATTCCTTTGATTCGTTTAAGTTCCTTCTTCTGCCGTTTATGTCAAAAATTGATCACATTGGAAGAACTGGATCATTTAGAAATAGAAATTAAAGAAATATTGTGTCAGTTGGAGCGAATTCCCCCCCTAGCTTTTTTGAAATAATGATTCATTTGCCTGTTCATTTGGTGAATGAGGTAAGATTATGAGGTCTTGTACAACTTCGATGGATGTATCCTCCAGAAAGAGAAATGGGCATTTTTAAGTCATACGTTCGTAACAAAAGGCATCCAGAAGGATGTATTGTAGAGGCACATCGGGGTACAGACGGTTTGAATTCATGCTCTAGATATTTTTATGAGAGTGTACAAACCAAATTTAACAGAAGACCCCGAAATGATGATGAGTGTGGATCATCAGATGTGCAAACTTCTAATTTGTTTCTTAATAGAGGTTGTCCACTAGGTGGAAAAAAGGGAGAGCCAACCTTTCTTGATAACAAGTCACGACATCAAGCACATGGATATATACTAAACAATTATGATGAAGTTCTAGAATATATTAGGTAAATTGATTCACTAGTATCATATCCTTTAATGTATATACTTCTAAAGTAATTTTACTCATTTGATTACTCACAAATAACAATATTTGTTCTGTAGAGAGCATGAACTTGAGGTTAGTAATCAAGGAAAATGATCTAAATGGAGTAAGGCCAAAAAGCATAGTCAAAGCGATCTAGAGATCCCGGGTAGGGAAAAATTAGAGTGGGAAGGGATGTACAAGCCAAAGCCAGCTAAGGTCATATCTTTCATGCAGGCTAGGAAACTGGTGGGGCAGGGGAGTTTGACGTATTTGGCTCATATTCGGGAGGTTGATGTTGAGCCTCCCTCTATTGAGTCTATTCTTGTAGTGTTAAAATTCAAGAAAGTTTTTCCTATCGATTTACATGGTATGCCTTTGGATAGAGATATAGATTTCTGCATTGACTTAGAACCTGACACTCGCTCCATCTCCATTCCTCCTTAGCACATGGCTCCAGTAAAATTGAGAGAGCTTAAAGCTCAAATCCAAGAGCTTCTTGATAAAGGTTTCATTCATCCTAGTGCTTTCCCATGGGGTGCTCCTGTCTTGTTTGTTAAAGAAGAAGGATGGTAGTATGAGGACTGATGATTTTATCTGAAGCCATAAAGGAGTGAATTGATATCGGAATGACAAGCTTATGGATAAAGAAATTCCCATTGAGTATACTTGGGTGAAGGAAACTGAAGATTTTAGTGAGAAAGTGTGTATAAAATTGGGTTAGTCCTTTGAATTTGATGAGTATACTTGAGTTTGAGGTGTCATGTCGATGAAAAGGTTGACTTTGTAGTGATACCCAGGGCTGACTGAGCATAATGGTAATAAGAGTTCGTGATGGATTGTAATGGGATGCAACTATATAATAAGATTGTTGGTAAAACAAATTTTGTATAGTAATTACGACTTGTGAGTATTTAAGGTTGTGATTTCCTAATAATTGGTGAGTAACGTGGTTGTATGGAAGGTTTTAAGAGATGGTGGGACACCACTCGAATAGAATTTAAAAGAGTTAGAGTCATAATAAAGAAAAAATAATGGGATGTAGTACAACCTTTAGAGAGAGGCGAAAGCAAGAATATTTTATTTGATTGCAAAAACTAAAGAGGTATCTTCAGAGGGGTAGAGAATTGGGTTCAGAGACGAGTGAATTCATTCGTTTGTTGTGGCTATGGTAATAGTGTCACGGGTCCATTAGATGGGTTAAAAACTATTGGAAAAGACTCGAGAAAGGAGTGTACAAACATTAGCTCGAGTGCGATAATAAGAACTTTATTTTTGTTTTTGAGTTTAGTAATGAGTACGATTGAATTTTATAGCGAAAGATATTGTAAGATCGATGGATATGCGATCAATGATAAGCGAAGATCCATGAATTCATAAAACATTTCAAGGTATAAGCTAATGTTGATAGCTAAGGGGATTGTGTTATACAGTTGAATTTACAATTCAGATTTTTTCATTTGTAAGTCTACATTTGTGGTGATATATTTTGTCAATGTATGAATTGGCAAGGTGAGAAATGATCAATTGTATCAGGTATTGAGCAATTGAAAGGACTTACACCTAGGTTGAGTCGTAAAGTTTATTACTATTGATTGTTAAGTACCTAAGAAAGGTTTTCATTTCAAAGTGTTGGTTTATAGTAAGGTAAATGGTCGGAGTATTTATGATGGTTGCTAGTATTGAGAGTGTGGGCTTCAGTGAAATGATGTGAAGAGTATGTGGAGTCAACTCAATGGAAAGGGCTGGTATCGGCTCTTCGAAAGAAAACCTTTAGTGTTATTCAATAATTATTCCGTAAATTCTTATGTGACCATCTATTTCATTTTATACATGATTCTGAGTATGATTCACTAGCTATGCTCACGTGTGTTTTCACTTTGGTGGGTGGATCCTTAGTGGTGGATCAGGTGTACCGATCCTGCGATGTTCTCTTGGTAGAATGTGGGGATCATTGGGTCAAATTCTATTATTCTTAAGGGTAATCTACAATCACAATTACTAAATCTAGCATTTCGATAGTGTTGTTAGGGGGTTTGTATGCTTGGACATATCCCTCGATGAGTATCTGATGTCTAAAGATCAAATTTTAATAACTTAAGCTCCTGGGAATTTATGTTGTGGGATGGAGATGTTGTTAAGAACTATGATTGTTTGGGTATTAATAGTGTGTGTTGGTTGGTTCAGGTTTATAGTTAATTGTAGCGAGTATTGATTTGGAATTTTATCATGCTTATGTGAGAAAGGATTTGTACTGATGATTGTGTCAAGGTACTTGATAACATGTTGCAGACGTGTGTACGATTAACTTTGGTGGTTATTGGGAATCACTCTTGTTGTTAGTTAAACATACATACAACATATTTATCACTCGAGTATTAAGATGACTTCATTGACGCATTGTATGGGAAGATGTGTAGGTATTCAATTGGTTGGTTTGAGGCTGGAGATGTGAAACCCTTAGGGGGTGATTTAGTGAAAGATACTCAAGATAAGGTGAGAAGCATCCAAGCTAAGCTTCTAGTAGTCCAGAGTCGACAGAAAAAGTATGCAGACCGTAAGGTAAGGGACATGACATTTCAGGCTGGTGAGCAAGTTCTTCTAAAAAGTGTCACCCATAAAAGAGGTGATGATATTTGGCAAGAAGGGCAAGCTTAGTCCTCGATACATCGGGCCATTTGATATTCTTGATTGTGTAGGGCCAGTGGCTTATAGGTTGGCTTTAGCACCTAGCCTATCTGGAGTCCATCCAGTGTTCTATGCGAACATGTTGAAGAAGTATCATGAGGACCAAGGAAATAAAGTCTATGGAAGTTCAATGGAAGCATTTCCCAGTTGAGGAAGCTACTTGAAAACTCGAGAAGGACATACGAGACAAGTATCCCCAGTTATTCAACGATTCAGATACTACTCTACTTTTGCCTTAGCCAGTTCTCCTAGTTTATCACTCGGGGACGAGTGATGGGTAAATTGGTATCTATTATAATGACTTTTTCCCATCGTTATGCAAAAGCCAATGGGGAAAGAATTGGGGCCAGAAAACTTTGAGTAGTGACTTGGAAATCTCTAGCCTAGTCCAGATTTGGATGAAATCTGAGTCACGTGAGGTCTAGGGAAATCTAGTAATAAATGGGGGATCTAATTATGAATTGGTCCCATGAGTAGATAGCCAAGACATTAAAGAACCCGTAAGGCTTTACGAAATTGAATTCGGGCGAGTAGAACTCCCGAAACTGATCTTAGCGTGAAGGGATAGTTTTAGAACGTCAAGGTTTGAAGGTGTGTTGCGAAATGGGAGTTTGGAACTCAAATTCTGACTCTCTGTCTCCGTGCAAGTCGCTAGAGCTGGGTTAGTGCCGCTAGAGCGGGGTCGCTGTAGCGCGTTGGGTCCCGCTGTAGCGGGACAGTCGCGACTTAAATCAGGGAAAAACCTCAAATTCGTTATTTTCTGCAAACCTTTGTTCTTGAGAGCTAGGAGACGACCCAGGGCTATTTCTTGATAGATTCCCACGACCTTTAGCTCAAAAGGTAAGATTATTACTCCCTTAATCCATTTTTCGATCCGTATAACTTAGATTCTTAGGTAATTATCATAAGGGGTGAGGGGTTTGGCCTAAAATTAATAGTGGAAAAAGCTCTAATTGAACATTAGGATCTAGGTTTGGTCTTGGATTGATAGTTATGTTATTTTTCGAGTAATTTAGATCTTGTTTATTGATCCTTGCGTAAATTACTCGTTTATAGATCAAGATCAAGTGGAAAGAATCTGGAAAGGGAATATTTGTGTCTTAGGAGGATTGAAGGTTGGTTTCAAGGTAGGTGATGGTTTGATTTCCTGTTTGTGTGATATATGCCGATAATTGCTTTGTTGTATGCAAGCATTTATGAGAATAGGAAATGTAAACCGAATCTAATGCAAATGAGTATATGTATATGATCAATTACATGTCATGAATCCATTACTTGATTGTATGACTATGAGTATGTTCATTATGGGTGTGATTGTGATAGTGGTTGTGCTGACTGGATCGGATGTCACGTTCCGATACATATATTGGATCGATTGTCACGTTCTGACACATATATTGGATCGGGTGTCACATTCCGACACATCTATTAGATCGGGTGTCATGTTCTAACACATATATTGGATCGAATGTCACGTTCTGACACATCTATTGGATCGGGTGTCACATTATGACATATATATTGGATCGGGTGTCACGTTTTGACACATCTATTGGATCGGGTGTCATGTTCCGCCACATGTATATTGGATCGGGTGTCACGTTCCAACACACTAACAGTTTGGGTGTGGGTTCCATGAGAGAACCATTGTGATTATACATTCATGTCTTATTGTCGTTGATATTGGGAATTGTATGTTGCTCTTGAAATGATAAGTGATATGCGTGTTTTGTATATGTGTGTTTACTGTCTTGTAATTGCTGGTGTATATTGTGCTTACTGGGGTGGCCACATGATCCTACTAGTACAATGTGGTTTTGTACTGATACTGCACGTGCTTGTTCTCTGTTGAGTACATGGCATCTTCAGGCGGTTACTGATCGACCTCAGCTAGGAGATAACTGATCGAGATCGAATCCAAGGGTAAGCCAGTGCTTTCAGGCTGCCATGGGTCCTCTGTTGTGTAGTCTATTCTTTTCGGACTCAGACTTTCTAATTAGCTTTACTCGCATGTTTAGTTTTGGGTTTGTACCCATTCTCTTAGACTTGTTGGTTAGTAGTTTTGGTACAATGACTTTTAGTTCTAGGGGTTAATTGCCGCAATAGTTTGTTAGTTGTTTGTTGAACTTCTGAAGTTTATGGAAATTCCATATTTCTTTAGTCATTTAAACTTGCTTCCGTATCTTTAAATGTCCTAGTTTTTCGTTAAGTTGTTTAGTCGGGTTGTAGTAATGGTTCTCCCACCGGAGGGTTAGTGTGAGTGACGACGATCTGGGTCGTGAAAGATACTATATAAAGTCGATGAGAAATGGTTCCGGCTAGTGATATTGTGTTGATGGGAAATGGTTCCGGCAAGTGTTTGACTATTTGTGATTTTATGAACTTGATACTTGAGATTGATCTACTTGATACTTCTGATTTATCTACTTGATAATTGTGATTGATCTACTTTATATTTGTGATTGACATACTTGATACTTGTTGGTTGTTCAACTGTGCAGTTGGACTGTGTTTGTTAAGTCTTGTGAATTGTGTATTATAAAACGGTTAGGTTGAGTTGATATCTTCAAACACTTTAACGTTGACGTAGGTACACCAATAGTTTCTTCTTATGCTATAAAATATTTTTTAGAAAAAAGTAAATAATTCATTTAAGTCAAAGAAACTGTAAATTATGAATGTCACTTAGATTGTATGCAGAACTACAAATCTTATTTAATATCATAATGTATACCATTGTATACCATCATATATACTAATAATAAAGCAGGATTATACCATTCTGATTCTAAATCATAATTTATATCATTTTATATACTAATATAATATGTACATAATTTGTACCAATAAAAATAACAAATTTATATAACAATATAATCAAATATTGCATATAATTTAAACCAATATTAATAACTAAGATATACACTTATATATCATAATTTGTACAATTTTAAAAAATCAACATAAACTAAACATAATTTGTATGTAAATCACTTCCAGAACTAAAATATAAAATGAGCATTATCAAATATAAAAAAGTAAAGCAGCAGACAAAAAATATTTTTTCAAACAAAAAAATATATATAAAATACCATGGATGGTAATGTTAATTTTGTCATTTTCATGTTACCATGTTTAACGCCTTTGGTATTAAAAACATTCAACTCAAAAATTGGTGTTGAACAAATAATCAGGTTGTTGATGTTGATATTAGACTTCATTAAACGACAACTCTTTGGGAGAATATTATCAAAAGTAGCTTTGGGAAAAATATATTTTTTTATGATGAGTTTCATTCATCGTTTTTTATCTTTGCTATCATTTTTTCAAAGAAAATCAGTGTTTGTGATTTTGTTGGTAAGAGTGTCAAGTCTCTTATATAAAATGCAAGTGTATAGGGAATTTAAAATGTTAAGATCACAAACGCTAAAGAATTTGGTATATCACATTAATTGCTAGATTTATGCGCTTTCAGTATTTATACCAAATTGCTATTCCGATAATTTAATAGTAGTAATTACGAATTCGAGTGAAAAATATATAATATTATTTAAAAATTTATTATTTCAATATTGAAAGTGTGTGAGAAATTTAACTATAGTAATTACATATATATTGAGTGGAAAATGTATTTTACTTTTTGATATTTTATTTTTTGAATGGTGTTTAGAGAGCAGCTTGCGCGCACCTCAACTAATTTTATGTGATATTTGTTATTTCCCATCAACATAAGTATTAATGACCGTTTATCTCTATCAAGATTTGAATATATTAGAAGAAATTATTTAGTATTTATATTTTTTAAAATAATATAAACTTGAATCACTTCATTGATCACAAAGTCAAAATTACAGTGCTACAAGAATAAATATTATTCGACTGTAATTATAAATATGTGTTCTGTAAAAGACATATTATATTAATTTATATAATTTGATGTAAACATTAATTCTTCATTATTAGTTTTTCAAATTTAAAAGGTCAATCGAGCCAGCTACCGACTTCACGGCTGAGAATTTTTGCAGTCAAATCATTTTCTATACAGAAAATATTTTAAAATCTGAATATGTTTTTAAGTTTAAATCTAAGTACAATTTTTTCTTAATTCTCAGCTGTAAAGATAGCAGCTGGTTCGATTTCACCTTGCAAATTTGAAAATAATAATATTTAAGGATCAATAGCTATAACCTCTGCCATTCGGGTGAGCACTCTGTGGTGAGCACTTTGTGCGCACTGGGTAAACCCCCCGGCCCCCACTGTGTAATAGCCTGCAAACCACACAGGAGATGTAAACCGCACTAGGCAAGCCCTATGCAACATGCTCGACTCAGAAGGCATTGAGGGGGGATCGATCCCGGGTCATCCGTGTGAATAACCACCCTCCAAACCAACTGAGCCATCCCAAAGGACGTTACATCAAATTTTATAAATAAAAAATATAATATTTACAAATAAATTTGCAATTCTAGTAAAATAATATTCATTCTCGTTGTACTAAATATTTGACTTTGTGATCAATAAAGAGAATTAGAAATATTTAATTTTCGGGTTTAAATCTCTAGAGTAGATAAAAATACTAAATAATTTATTCTCATAAATTCAAAATTTGATAGAAATAATTATCCATACTTATGTTGGTGGGAGAAAGAAAATACCCCATAAAATTAGTTGAGATGGTGCTTGCAAGTAGTCCCCCAAACACAACAATTATAAAATAATAATAATAATAATAATAATAATAATAATAATATAATTTTTTCACTCAAATGTATAATTACTATAATAAAATTACCCACACACCACCAATATTAAATAATAAATTTTAAATAATATTACCACATTTACACTCAAATCTATAATTACTACTATTAAATTATCTTATACCCCTTTAATATAAATATTGAGTGCAAATAAATTTTATCTTGTAAATAATGTAATACACCTTATTTTTCTTAGTGTTTGTGATCTTGCTTGCTGGTCCCTTATATATTTGTATTTTGTATAAGGGACTTGAAGCTAAAGTAGGCAATTAAAGTTATAGGTCTAAAAAAAAATTCAAAAAATAATTATGTCTTTAATCAACTATAGATACTAAAGCTTATACTTAAACTTGATTTTGAGCCTAAAAAAAAAAACTTGATTTGGAATTAGGGTCTATCCAAGGCAATAAAATAAGTTTATATTATGTCAATTTTGAGTTGCACAAAGAAATTGATATTATTACCTATAAGATTTTTTTATTTTTGTTGCTCCCATCATGGATATTATTTTCTTCTTGTTCAACTATTGATGAAAATGTTCATTTTTCTACACATAAAACAAAACAAGTAGTCAGACTAAAATAGTAGATAATCTCATAAAAATCAGTGATGTATATCATCAAAATATTCAGAATT
>JAJOOS010031025.1:0-11168 GCA_029582725.1 Solanum chiquidenum
ATTTATATTTATATAACGATAAAATATAATTATAATAAAATAAGAAATATTTTCATTTTTAATTTTTTCTTGAATTGAAGTAAGATAAACATTTGTTAATTTAAAAAATATTATTAGAAATAGAATATGTTGAAAAGAAAATAAATAATACATTTATTTGAAAAAATGAGCATATTTTTACCCAAAATAACAATAAGGGCATTTTTGGACCAAAGTATTAACGAAAAGGGCATTTTTGGACCAAACTACAAACGGAGGGCATTTTTATTCCTTTCGCATAGTTTAAGGGCATTTTTGACCCTTTTCCCTTTATATAATAAAAAATTCTTGATAAAAACTGATGCTCAATCAGTTAAGTATATGTTTGATAAGATTTTAACTATGATGCATCTAAATTAATATTTGCTAGGTGGCAGGCACAATTAGCCCCTTTTGATTTCGAAATTCATTATAAAAAGGGAAATGATAATTCCCTCCCAGACTTCTTATCTAGAGAATATCTTTCTTTTTGACTTCTTTCTTGATAAAACTTTGGTTACGATTTTGAAAGCAGTTCCTCTTAATAGAGATTTACAGGAACATATTTTATAGAAAATTATACACGGAATGATGATGGATATCGTCGATAATTATGTGATTGAACAAAAGCTTTATGAGAGCTTTTATTGTTATGAAATTTATAACCTTTTAGATGATTAAAACGAAATGCTATGTTTGCAGGAAGGATCCTCCTTGGGTAACCAAGGCTAGAGGAAGAGGAAGTTATACTCGCGGAAGGGAAAGATCATCCTCAAAATCATCCGGATCGTCATACGGATCCTCGTCCAGCTCTCCAATTATACAAAAGGGAGGAATAAGCTTGGTGAAACTAACAAGCCCTTCAAAAGAAGCTACTTCCTCGATACATCTGGATGATATTCCAAAAAATAATTCATTATACGCTCAACTGCAAGCGTATTTATCTCAAAAGAAAAGTAATACTTTTGCTGAAATAACCAAAGAAGAGGTTGATGATATTAAAACCTACGAAAAGGTGGAAAAAAGAGAAATGATATTTCTCTTAGAAAATACTGATATACACAGAAAAGAAGAACCATGGAAAATATTCCAAAGGTACTTATTGAATGGACTTTATTTCATGGGTGAGTCATACAAAACTCGGACCTATTATGAAAATCTTTTGATAAGTATGGGTGTTGAATTTCAACACTTTTCGGGATATAATACATGTGCGAATGTTTATAACTTTTTCAAAATGATTATAAAGCAAATTATTGCCATTGAAGATTGGGGTATTTCCTCAATGACTGAAAGAGAATTTAGTCTTAATAAAGTCACTGTGAAATTTACCTATAGGGATTATATCCAAGCCTTTAATAAAGTTCTTTGTTATAACAATGAGAGACAAACATACTTGGTTTATCAAAGTATGTGCAAAAATATTTGTTAATCCTTTACCAAATTGGTTTTTGAATTGGTGGTCATACCACTGGCCAACTATAAAGATATTGCCCGAACCATTTCTAAAGTTATACAGAGAATGGACAAAAGTTTCTCCAGACCTCAACAAGTTATACCAACAAGAACACATCTGCTATTTACAACAAATTTAGCAGATTTATTTCTTCATAGAATTTTCTGAACCATGGATTCATAAATGGGTTCCATAAGTAGATTTTACTGAGGAACAAATTCCTTGTTTATACCGAACTTATTATAATAACTTTTGGGACAAGTTGATGAAGAAAGACCCTCAATCAAAGGCAATCTATGGACAAGAATTACTAGACTTAATTTCCAAAACTGTCCAGGAATATAAAACAATTCCTCATAAAGGAATCATGGTTGATACTTCTGTGCGTCATATGGCAAGAAAAATTTCTAATCATGATGAGGAAGATCAAACCGAACTGATTAATAAATATTTAGAAGAAGTAAAGAAAAATCTGCTAAGTAATATAACCCATTACGTAAAATCAGATTCGTCAATGCATAGTGAAACAAGTGATGATATGCATGAAGCTCAATCATATGAAGAAGATGAGCCGGAAGATGCATTGAAGAAAGCCAAAGATTATTTGGCAAAACTAAAGGACAAGCTTTAGCAGATAAACACTATCAACGGGAGATAGGCACTACGGGACAGTAAAAGGCCCGCGCTACTGTAGCAACGTTGTAGCCCAACAGTATATACACTGTTACCAGGACCCAGATAGGGGCCCAGGATCCTGCACAAAGATTTTTTTTTCTATAAATAAGTTTGTTTTTCTTTAATTGACGCAGGTTTTTAGAAACCACTCTCTCTTTTTTGTACTCTCTCTCTCTACTCTTCTTTTATATTGTAAGTTGTGAGTTTACCGGAATACCGGAGTTAATAAATAAAGTAGCAGCTTGTTTATAGGCCCTGGTGTTTGGCCACAAGGTACTTTCTGTTCCCCTTTTAATACAAGTATTTTTTACACTTCTCCGATCATCTAGAAGCCGTGACTATGCCCGGCTAAAAAATTATATTTATGCCGGAAAACTAACTTCTCTTTTATATAAATCATGAACGGATCTAAGCTTTATTTAAATATAGAGGAATTTTAAAATGGCTTCTCAACTTGGTTCTGAGATCGAGGTACAGTCAGATCTAGTACTACTATTATTGATTTTGTCTTAGTGACTCCGTCTGATGAGCCGTGGTTTTCAGCCCGAAAAAGAGTTTGATAAGTAGGGCGCTTCATACCCGGTTAGAATTATCAAACACATGGGCTCAATAAGAGTATGTATTAGGTTCTTGACAGGCCCTTTGCCCGGGTAAAATAAATCACCATGCAGTATGAAAAACCATGTTAAAATTCTTGTGTATTTCGATTCTTATGTAGTTGGACTACCTCTAAGGATATTGAATTGCTTGATCTATGATTAGGCGGACTACCGCCAGGTCAGGATCGGATCAAATTGAATTACAGAAATATGGATTCTATTTGATGAATAGTCTCTAACTTGAGAGTTGCATAAAAAATAAATAAATAAAATTGTGGATTCTCGTAAGAATAAAGACTGAGCACTTATTAACAAATAATTCAATTATTTTTTAATTATTTTTTATTAATTAAGATGGAGTTATGAAAAAAGAGCAAGATCATAAAAAAAAATCTTTGGAAAATAATAATAATTTTTTCATTGACATATTCGGGTTTATAACTAATTAACTATATTTTTTAATGTACAAAATATTGATCAAATAAGATATTTAAGATCAAATTATATTTAAATAAAAATAATGAAACTTTTATTCATAATTGAAAAATAATATTATATAAAATAAAAAAATGAAAAAGATAATAATTTAAACTCTTTTCAATGAAGGTTTGGGCCTTTATTCTTGAGAGAGAATTAACTGTTGTTAAAAACATCTTCCGTATTATTTACTATACTTTTAAATAATCAAATGTTTAAACATCAATAGATAATATATATTTGTATCAAAAATAAATTATGCATAACTTTATTCTAATAATAATTTTAATAAATATTTGGTCCGTACTGACATGGTCAATTTCCCTAGTATATTATAGAAATAATAGCCTCAGGAGGAACTGTACAAACCCTATAGACAATTTTGTTTCTTCCTATGTTTGATTAAGAATATAAAAGCACCAAAATTTCCAAATTTTAACCTGCTCAATTATTAATTTTCCTTTTAAAGGTGTGGCATCAACAAAATATATAATGAAAGTACATTGGAATATAATAATTAATAGTAACTCTCATTTGTTATCAACTCTTAATAAATACAAGTGGGAATTAATAATTAAAATCTTACGATTAATTTGTTTCAAAAGTTTGACCACTTTGGTCGTGCAGTCTATTTATAAAGAATATGTTTAGAATAATATATAAAGTATATTTTTGAATTAATCAGAGTCGTCTATGTTTTGCACTGCTGCTTTAACAGCCGTTTGATCTTGAAGACTGCATGTACAACAATGTTGACTAAATTGGATTCTTTCTTTTACTTTGACTAATTAGATAGTTGTATTATACTCCAAATAGTCTTATGACTTAAAAAGGAATTATTTTATCAAAGTACGAGAGTTGTTACGTGTCCAATTTTTTCTTCTTCAAAGTTTTAAGTTATAAAAATGGATTATTTTTGTCTAAATTGAAAATAGTTAAAATACTATATATTCATGTTAGAGTTTTGTCCTGATTTTTTTTTTATTTGAAGTTTATTTTTTTTCTTTAAAGAAAAGTCAAAATATTACCATAAATACTTGAACTTTTTCTGAAAGGAAAATATAATTTTCTTCCATATTTTGTTTATTCTTTCCTTAGAGGAAAAGTTTGGAGATCTATAAATTGAAGATCTCTATTCTCGTAGCATAACACAATAGAATCCATAATGTAGACACTTAAGAGTTTAGTTTATAGGGAGATTTTTCTCTCTACAATTTTAATATTTTTCTTTTATATTAATTTTCATATGTAGACCAATTGGTCAAATCATATAATAATATTTTGTTTTTAGTATAAATTTTTGTTATCTAATTTATCACTCATGACTTGCAATTGTAAGCTTTCGTATGATGCCCTAATCACTTTCAGAACCCAACAATTCAAAATTCTGATAACATAAGTAACAATATTTTGTGGTCAAATAATTGGTTATATTAGTCCCTTATGATGTACTTTTATTTTCGTATTCTTTTGGGATGAAAAGAGTAACTATGAAGGGTGTGTTAAGTAGGAACAATCCAAGCAACTCCCTAGTTACTCGAATTTATAATCTTTGGGTTGAGAGTGATGGGTGTTTATTATCCAAGCAACTTCTCTTGTTTATTGATGAGTTAACATTACAAAAAAAATAACTTTTAGCAACAAAAAATATATACATATTAACAAAAAGTGCTAAAGTTTTTTACGGACTTTAATTAATTTTCATTAGATCTAATATCGGTATATGCTTTAGCGACATTTATAAAGAGTGCTAGTAGAACATTTGTCACTAACAACAATTAAGTTATTATCAATAATTAATTGTCATTTCAGATATTTCTGGTGTAGTGTTAATCTAGAATTAATGATGATAAGAACATACTTCCTCTGTTCCTAATTACTTGTCCACTTTTTCTTTTATAGTTGTCCCTAATTATTTGTCCATTTTGATAAATCAAGAAAGGACAATTATTTTTTACCTATTATACCTTCAATTTAATGACTAATTACTTTGAAAAATGTAGTACTTTCCATCCACTTCATAATTAATAAGGATAAAATGGTAAACTCACTATATCATTAATTAATTTTTTAATAGGTGTGTCAATTCAAAAGTGGACAAGTAATTAAGAGTAATAATGACGTTCCAACTAAATCAATGAATGTACATTTATGATTTTGAAATGTGTGGACAGACAAATTACAATGTTTTTATATTCTTGAGACAAATCATGTTCTGTTTCTTGAATGTCTAGTTGAACTTCTGGAATCTAATTAGGTGATTACATATTTTTGTTTGGATTTTTTATTTGGGGTTCACAGTTCGTATTGGAGCTTTGATTAATTTTGAATCACACATTATAGAGCTCATTCGGAAGTGACACTTCCAACAAGATTTTCTCCATATTTAGGGATCAAATTTCAAACCTCTGATTAAGGATGTATCAGTATCATCACAACCCATGTTGATAATTAGGTGATTACACATGTCCTTACTCCTCATATTTTTTCTGTGTCAAATTGATTGTCCTGTGAACTAAATTAATTAATTTTTTAAATTCAAATTAAATTACATCAATTTAATATTTTCGAGACCAAATTTATTTTGAAATAAAAAGAGACAGTTTAAATTGGGCAAATTAAACAGAACAATTTTCTATATGATTTATGTTCAAAATTGAAATAAAACGAGAAATCTTGTCTTGTTTTGTAACAAAAAAAACATATGACATGAAAGGTATTTAAAGCAAGGAAATAAATAATTTCAAATAATGAAGTTCCAACTTGATCAATAATGAAGTACGTATAATATTACTTGTGATTATAAAATATGTATAATTGACAGAATGAACATTATTGTACGTTCTTCTATATTTTTATTCAAGCATCTTGAAAATAAAAAGACTTGAACATGCAGTTCTTTATTTTATGAGTATATTCAGATGAGAAACCAAATATAATAGTACTTACTTTACTACTACATTATTATTAGTTTAGTACTGATTAATTTAATTAAGCTGATGTACGTGTAACTATTTCGTAATTAATTAGAATTTTTATCTGTCTATATTCTATCCATGGCCAGTCTTAAGGACTAGAAATTGTTATTCTATCTGATGCTGTTATTTTATTTCTTAATCTAAGTGTGCAAATCATCTTATCTTAGGATAGGAGTAACTTTAGGCGGAAAAATCAATAAATAGTGTATGCTTAGATTTGCAATAGCGATTCTTATAAGCAATCAGCAATTTTTGTCTTACAATGCTACGAGAGATGCTTCGTTCTTAGTTACTATATTTGAATAGCTAAAAAGTATTTGTTTGATTATAAATTCTTAAAATATTTTGAATTATTAATCAATAAGGAGTATAATTTTATAGTACGTTTTATGTACTTTCTAAGTATGTAAAATTTTATTTTTAAAAAAATTGAAAAATTTATATCAAACACTAATTAATTTGAATTCCATACTTCAAATCAAGACAAATAGAATAGTAATCTCTTCGTTTTGATTTGTTTATCTAATTTTGATTTAATATATATATTATTATTATTTTAAAAAAAACTTTTAAATTTTATGATCTTAAATTAAGGATAATCAGTGAAATAAAAATATCAATAAATCAAAAATTATAACTAGACAACTATTGCTATGTTTTTATATTTTACAACCTTTATCGACTACAATCGATCGAGGCATCAACCCACCACCTACTAGTAAAGTAAATGACAACACAAAATGACTGCAACCTACCTTTTACGGTTGAGATTTAAAGAAGGTAATTGATAAAGGTCAATATATATGACTTTAAGTAAGTCAAGTCAAAGGTTTGGATAGTCAACAAAGTTATGGATAAACTTAAAAGAGCTCTAGCCATATTTGCTGACTGCTCTATGCAACTACACTACAAATGATGGGCAAACACATGTGCGGTTTTAAGCTAATTAAAATTCAAGAGTCAAATAATATAAATTTTAATTAATATTTTAAATGATATATTTTTTATCATATTAATATAAGAAAATAATAATTTATGATAATATTTTTTATATAATTTTTAAATTTATAGATATTGTTGGTCCTTAGAAATATAGTTTCAAGCTAATCAGAATTTGAAAGTTAAATAATATAAATTTAAATTAATATTTTATAATATATATTTTTTCATCATAGTTATATAAGAAAGTTATGATTTATAGTAGTATTTTCATATTTAAATTTTACATCTTTATATATTGTTGGTCCCTAGAAAGATAGTTTAAAAAGTTTGACAAGCTAGCGTCGGGCATCCATATTCATTAGAGAGAGTATTGAAAACATTACTGAATTGACGCAAATTATTAGTTTCATCTACGAACTATTGACAATCTTTAAAACATCTCTCTACTTGATTACCTAAACTTAGATACATCCCCGATATGTTACATGACATAGCAAGTGGTTTCAAACTCTTGTACGAGCATGAAACTCTTAATAAAAAGCTAAAAAAAGTGTTGAATTAGGAGTGTATTTTACTCATTTTGCGAGATCGAAATGTATTTAAGTTCAGTTAATCAGCTAAAAAGAGTGTTTTTAATAGAGTTCGGAGTCAAAAGGATTTTTTTTTTCTTTTAAAATGTATAAATGGCCACTGAATTTTCTTTTATACCAAAACGGACAACTGGATTTTCTTTTATACCAAAACGGACAACTCGTTATTGGGGTAGCGAGATCCTTTCTTCAATCCTTCTCGCTGCGGGGGCAGCGATTTCATTTTTATTTTTTTTAAAAAAACATTTTTAAATCGCTGCAGCAATTTCTTTCAAAAAAAGAATTTTATGCATTTGTTTTCTTCCCAATTGTAGCACGGTGTTTTTGGTTAATAGTCAAACTTTAAATCTTTTTTATAAAATTCCTTCTCCGTAATAATATTACTATATATTAATAGTCAATTTTTTCGGTAACTAATTTTTTTATGTTATAATATATTTTATATTCCCAATAATAACAATTTTCTATTTTAATAAAAAAAAAACAAACCACAAACTGTATATGAAGCAAATTATTATTCAATATAAGAGAAAGATTGAATTTTAGACGCCAATCCGGAGATCTACGAAGGAAAGTCAAAAACGAAGGCAGCTCTCTGGTCCTTACCGACGCTGAGGTGCCAAAGCATGGGGACTAATGGTGTTACAATTGGGAAAGGATCTCGCTGCTGGGGCAGCGAGTTGTCCGTTTTGATATTAAAAAAATTTCAATGGCCCATTATGCATTTTGAAAGAAAAAAGTGGAGCCAACAAAAATAAAACTAATAATTTACACCAAATTTAAGAGTTATTTCATACAAATGGCTTAAGTCTTTATTCTTTTTTTTCCCCAGCTCTCACTCCTTTTGCTTTCTTGGTGACTCGAATTCGCAACCTTCGAATTGGAAATGAGGGGTACTTACCATCCGAGCAACTCCTTCTCGTCCAAATGGTTTAAGTTAGTTAATGTTATTAATATTATCCTGAAATAAACATAGCTAAAGCCTATGTATCGCGCATTCCAATGCTTTTGCACATTTCTTGTCTTTTTGGTTTCTCAATAATATTTAAATTAATATGTTGATTAATTTGAATTCTGCAAAATTTATATATGAAGGAAATTGTTTTTTAACATAATTTTTTTTGTTTTCACGTTCAAACCAAGACGCTTCTAGGAAAAGATAAATAAAAGGATCCATTACATTACAATTTTTATTGGCATAAATAAATTCAGAATTTAAATTAAATGGATTTAATTTTTAAAGTTTTTAGTGTTGAGTTCAAATATAGATTTATATCTACTACTTATTATACATTTAATAATTTTTCACATATCAATTTATACTCTATATCAAAATACTGAATTCAAACGAACTTATATCTTAAACTGGATCCTCCCATATTTACTCAATCTACGTGCAGTGTGTACGTACTAACGATACTACTATTCTCTGTTGAAAATATATACTCCATGGTACTCCTATTCTTCTGTTGAAAATATATACTCATCAAGTATGAATTGATTTCCCTACTCTTCAAGAAAATTTGTATTATATTCTATTGTATAATTTGTTTACTCAATCAACCTCCCATTAGAATTTTGGTATAATGGTTTGGTATTAGATTTTTATTGGGTTAAAATAGTTCAAAGATATTTTTATTATGACATGATATTGTTTACTTTGAGTTCAACCCATACAACTTTTGCCAAAATACGTTATATCATTAAAGATTATTCAACACTGAATAATTAGTTTAGTTTTTTATTCAACAATCTAATGTGATTTTTTCTAATTTTATTTTGTTTTCACTCGGTGTTCGAGGCCCACTTGGAGTCCCGACTAAATCCGGATCGTGCACTGCAGCAGGGCCCATTCGGAGATGATGCTCTCAACAAGATTATTTTCATACCCAGGCTTAAACGGAGATCTTTGGTTAATGGTGAAACAGTTGTTCCACCACTGCATCATAATCTAATGTGAAACTTTATTCACGCTCACATTCTTGTTGCATAAAACACATTAAAGAAGAAAACATTTCTTATCAAAACTCGAACCCTATACCTCTAATTAAGAATAAAGAGATCCCATATCCGTCTTCGCCGCACTACTCGACGGTTTAATTATTAATAATAGTGAAAATGGACTAGAGAGTAACTTAAACTTTCTAAAGGAAATCAATTGTTTATTTAAACCATTCTGTTGAAAGTTGATTTTTGGTCTATTTTGGGTGTTGCTGCCTGATGAATTCATCAAATATGAAAATAAAGTCATATCATCTAAACTGAAAATTGTAATAAGTTTGAAATTTTTGTATAAAGTAATAAAAAGAAAAATGGTTTACGCATTTTTTATTTTCAAATGTACAAAAAGTCTTGTAAAATAAAATAAAAATATACAAGAACGCGACTCTCGTTAATCCAAACATCATCATTTGGAACAAACTTAACACCTTTTTTTTTATAAGTTTTTTATGTTTTTTTAATCTTTTTTTCATCTAGTAGTCATTAGTTGGAACTATTTATTTGATTGACAAAACTAAAAAGTTGTGACGAATTTCTTGATTTGGGAATATTCACATTCCACCGTTGTTCAAAAATTGTTAATGACTTTATGTATATATCATATAATTAGTTGAGAATTCTTATTTTATTCAAATTTCAATTTATTGAAAAAAATAGCTTGTGTAGGTGGCAAAATACTGGGTAAATACGTGGAGTATGTAGTAATTAATAAGGAATATCCATGAAGACTCCTTTGGTAGAGTGCTCAGTTTAAAGATATGTTTAGTAAAAGAATAAAAAAATTGATGAGTTAGATATATCAGTTCAACACCTTATCATTTACAGAGAAATATTAGCTAGCACACGTAACGATATTTTCACGAAGGAGAGGAAATGGTAATTGAGAACAATACTTTAGAGCTTGAGCGGAAATTTTCTATTGAATGATTTGTTGTCTCTGCTACCTATAAATTTTAAAAGGGAATTCAAAAACAATACATTGATATTCCTATACTCCAAATTCTCTATATTTTTACTTTTCTATATTTTCATTTATTGAAACACAAATATTCTTTGATCTTATAACAAATTTAACTGTATATTTTTTTTGGTAAACAAATTCTTGGCTAGATTTTAATAGTCAAATTTAGACGAGGCGCTAGAATTTCAAATTGTAAGTAAGTTATTAGTTTTATTCTAGGTAAAAGGTAAGTAAGTTTTATAATATCAACACCCATGAATTACCTTTATCTTGTATATATTTATGTTGGGTATGTAGCAAGAGTAAATGGGAAATGGAGGGAAGATGAAAGAGGAACTTGAAAAAGTTGGGAACTTGAAAAGTTGAGAACTTGGAAAAAGTCCTCTTATACTTTATTGAAAAGACATTGAAAAGACATTTGTCCCTCATCGGTGGTGGAAAGAAAAATAGGAGAGTTTAAATATAGAAACA
>JAJOOS010031026.1:0-14530 GCA_029582725.1 Solanum chiquidenum
GTATATATATATATATATATATATATATATATTTTATCAGTTTTTAAAATTTTATATGTATATATTAACTTTTGACCCACTAACACAAGTGTGACCCTTGGTCAAGTGGTGAAGAGGGTTCAATTTTCCCAATCAACTCGAGTTCAAATCCCTGTTGAAAATTTTGGATCCGCCACTGGTTGTATGTTTGTGTCAATTCCTCATAGGAGTTCCGACATATTAAGGAAAAGCATATAATAAAATTATGTATTATTTTTTTTCTAATAAAATAATTTTATTTGTGATTTCATTAAAAAAATAGATTTAATTTTGTATGTGTATTTCTATGTCCTCTATCTCGACAAATTTTATAAAAGCAGTCCTTTTTTGTGTTAGTTAGTCGTTATTAATTCACTTAGGTACGTTGTTGTAATCACTTTTTAATTCAACGCAGCTCAAAGTGTGAATAAATTTACTATATGATTTAATTTATTTTAAAAAAAATATATTTTACTCGCCTCCCACCTCATCTTGCTTTTGATTTTAAAAAAATTGTTCAATCTCGCATAAAAAGCTCTCCTAGTACACCACCCTGATTATGAGTTCCCCATTCCACAATCTCCAATGGTGATATCTTTTTTAACAAAAAGGGGGAAAATCGAGAAGAGATTACGTGATGATGAATCAAACTCTTATCAACACAAAAATTCAAGTAATCAACTAACTGCATTACTAACATTACATTCTAAATGAATGATCTAGAATACTTTAAATTCCTATAGTTTACAAAAAATAATAATTTCAAACTATTTCACTAGATTGTAAATCTTGATGATTATCGTATGCGTCCTTTAAATCATCGTCATCCCCAGCATATTGCAAAGGTGCATCACGAACATGAGTACGACACATAGGACATGTCTTATTTCCTTCTAACCAAGGCCTAATACAAGCATAATGAAACCTATGACAACAAATTGGAAAAATCAAAAACATCTCCCAATGCTTAATTTCTTCTATACAATTAGAACACTCATTGTTTTTCCCTTTAATTGCTGGAGTCGTTATTGCTTCATCTGAAATATCAATCACTACTTCAATAATAGTTGTTGTTCTTTCTGTTGTCGATACAAATTCTTCTTCATTGTTAGAAAGCACAAATTCTTCTACATCGTTCAACCATGGTCTTTGTTTAACTCTATAACACAACAACATTTTCGTAAATTTGTAGAAAAATAACAAAATAAGAAAAAAGACTATTGCAATCACTACGTAATTAGTAATATTTGCCATTTGTTTTGTAGATTAATGAGCTTACAGAAGGCACAATTAGAGGTTTAGATATATATATAAGAGTTGTTGATTTAGAAAACTTATAGGAATAGGAGTAATTAGATATATAAACCATTTAGGAGTAGGATTAAGTCATTAAGGAAACTAATGGATGTCCTAATTAATTAAAACGGAAAAGGTTTAGATAAGTTTGTAGTATAAGTTGTTTATTTTGGAAACCTTATAGTAATCGGAGTAATTAGATATAAAACCATTTAGGAGTAGGATTAACCCATTAAGGAAATTAATTAAAGCCTCAATTTATGTAATGTCACCTTGAGCTATCTTTAGTTTAGTAGCTTAACCCAAGTATCTTGCCTTGCTCCCTTTTTTTACACGGAACGGGCCGACTCAACAAGACAATGGACCTAAAGTGAAATCTAAGAGAGGGTCCTAATATTTTGTTGTTTTCATTATATATATTTTGGGAAACTTACATAAATATACTATAAATAAAAAATATTTATCATTTATAGCAATAACATTTTTTTTTCACTTGATCACTTTTAATTCATATTACAAAGAACAATTTATTATTCACATATAATACAAGTTTTATTGATGAATAATACATTTATCACACATTTTAATACAGTTATAATACAATGTGTCAACTTCTTACCAAATAAGCATAATATATTTTAAAAAATAATTATAATACATATATATTGCATACTTAATTCACTTTTAATACATATTGCAGATTTATCATAGTATTGCTATAAATGGTAATAAATAAAAAGTATCGCTAAAATTAGTAATTATTTATTAAAAGGCACCCATCCAAGTAATTTTTCCTATTTTCCTATTTTTATTTAAAACCTACTTTTCTAGTGTTTTAAGATGTGAAGTCATTAATTAGTTACTGTTGTATAATTGATTTGTTTTAATAATTGATTTTCAATTGATAATATAGCTAATCCATTCAATCAGCTCTTTTGAGACATTGTTGATCTTAAATAAGATTTAATCAATTTTAGTTTTGAAAAACTTCTTTCAGCTTAGGCAATGGTTACATGAACTTTTAACATTATTCTATAAGCAATATGTGTATTTGGAAAATAATCAATTCTTTTTATTTGATTGAATATTTTAATTAGATCATTATCTTCTACTTATATTATTTCTCTTAACACTTTTAATTCAAAAAATAAATCTAAACCATCAATATCAGAATAACTATTGTGTTAAAGAAAGTTCAAGGTTAAGACAATGTCTTTTTAAAATTCCCATCATCTAGTGATCTCAATTTGCCACTAAATAAGAACCAGAAATATTTTCACATGCTTCAATTGGTTCAAATCTATTTTAAAGTGAAAAAATAACTTGATCTACTATCTATCTATATATATAAAGTAATCAACTCTAATTTCAAGGAATTTTATGGTTTCGTTATCAATATTGACCAAAAATTAATAGGGCCCCCAAGCAACGGGTTTAATGACCTAGGGATTAAGACAACCCTGTTAACACGGAGACCATTTTATCATCACCGAAAAATTGACCAAAGTTAACAATAAAATAGCACAAGGGCAAAGTTAAACTTTGCTTTTGGCCAATGATTGAGCTTCAATCTCCTTCTCGATGAACTTATCAAAAATACTTATTTTATAGAAATATTTTATAATATATTGTATAATGATATTACAAATAAAAATACTTAAATACAATTAAAATGACGATATTGATACATTTTGAGTAGATGAAATTTCAATCGAAATAAACGTGCATATGCCTCAAGAATTACGAGGCTCAAATTTTCACATACGTAAAAAGATTTAAATTATACTCCCCCCATTCGAAATGAATTTTCATATTTTGTATCTCGAGAATCAACTTGACTAATTTCAAACCTAAACTGCATCATATTAACCCAATATTTTATAATTAAATTTTAGATATTCAAATGTTATACGATATTATTATAGATTGTAATTTATTTTCATGTTAATTTGATTAAAAATATATATTTAATTTTGAAATGGTCAAATTCCACTTAGTTTGATTTCAATTAACGAAATATGACATAATTTGGGCCAGAGACCTATAACGCAACAAATAAGTGCAACTTACTGCCTTTTTTTGTTATCGCATTTAATTACTAATTTAAAATAATTATTTAAGTTGTTTTGATATTATTATACGTTGATGATTATTTGTTTTGAAATGAAAATTTTGGTCCAAATTGAATGTTTTCTTGGTTTGGATGTGAAAAAATCAGATAAAGACAATTTTATTTTTCAAAAAAGCTACGCATAGAATTTTAGAGCGTTTCGACATTGAGGAGTCAATAGAAAAGACTACTTCAAGTTACCATTAATTTACAAAAATGTCCACAACCTACCACACTCTATTATTCGAATTAGTTAATTTAACACTGAATTAATTAATTATCAGGTATTATAGAATACTACTAAGTACTAATGATCTTTACTTAACCCACTTTTAAACAACATTGAGAGGCACATTTTACCATATTGACAAACTTAAAACACATAAAAAAACAATAGTACCACTACCAAGTTTGGTTGACTTGGTTATAAAAAATAATCTCATATAGCTAACACAATATTTTGATTAGTTGTATAAGAAAAAAAATCTATGTACAACTAATACATGTTTTGGTTTATGGTATTAAATAATATCTTACTAAATTAAGTTGGGATCCATGTAAATAATTTTATGTTAGATAAAATGTAAAGAATACGTGTGTTAACGATAGGTCAGAACTGCTTAAAGACAAATATGTCTTTTAAGGTAATTTATACATACCATTAGTTGTATTATTATTACATCGGTAAGTATTTTTATATTTTTATTCACTATATTACATTAACCCGTTGATTATTAATTGTACACCACGTGTGCATAAATAATTTTGTTTGTTGCTCTTTTTATACTTAAGTTTGATATGTTTTATTTGAGCTAATGGTCTATCGAAAACATTTTTTCTATCTTCACAAAATTAAGATAGGGCTACGTACACATCACCCTCCGTAGACCCATCTTATGAAATTACAGTGCACTGCATTGTTGTTGTTGTTGTACATAAATAATATAATCTCTACATTTATAATTCCTGCAACCAAATCATACCTTAAAAAAAAAGGAAAAGAAAAGAGGAGGTATATATTGATCTAGACCCCTCTACTTTTTAATTATTTATTTAGTACTAAATTTCAATTAAAAAGAAGAAGAATAAGTACAGATACTACGTACCATATTAAGTCAAAGATGCAAAAACACAAGGTACCTAGTCGTTCCAACTACTTTAAACAACATAACAAAATAGTACTATACTATATATAGACATATATGTCTTAAGTGATATCCTACCTGACAATATTTATTCTACGTGATGTCCTACATGTATTATGTTATGTAGGACTCATGTATCTACTTGTTCAATTTTATACAAGTTCAACTGTTTACTTGTGCACACACCCAAAATTGAAGGATATAAATGTGAATTAAAGTCAAATTAAAAGGCGCAAAGTATAATGCCTTTTAGAAAAATGAAGAAGAAATATAAGTGTATTTTAATAAACTTGAAATCTTGCCTCAAACTCTTTAAATTTTAAAATTAAGGAGCCTTTTAAATGAAAAAGAAATTATACACCTATTTTGCAAATTAAGTTTTCAAAGTATCCTTTTTGCCTAATCATCTCCAAATACTATGTACCTTATTAAGTCAAAGATGCCAAATATAAGCTACCTAGTTTGTTGCCAACCACTTTAAACAACATAACAAAATAATATATATTAAACCATTAAGCATAAAGGTGAGTAGCCAAACAAATCAAGAATTGTAACAATGGATTTAAACATGAAGCTAGAGAGAAAATCATCAATAAGAAGGTTAGGAAGAAGCAAAAGCACACTATTAGCATCAGAGTTAATTAATATTCCTTGTGGAGATACTGATTATTATGAGAGAATATCACAATCTATGAGACATGTTGAAATTGTTGATGATTATGATGATGAGGCCATCCCAATAATAAGACATAAGTGGAAGAAGAAGAAAAATAAAGCATGGGTATTTCTAATGAAGGTATTTTCTTTCAAGAAAATGACAACAAGTGAAGAAAGTCATGTTGGTGTTGGGGAAAAGTCTATGGAAGTGGTGGATAAGATGAACAAGAAGAAGATGCAATCTTCATCATGGTGAGATTAATAATCTTTTATCCTAGCACTCTTTTTTCACACCTCCCTAGGAGGTCACACTTTTTTGTTTCTGATGTGACTCGAACCTACAACTTTATGGTTGGAGGTGGATGGTGCTTGATTACCATCTGGCACTACTAGAAATAAATGTTTTTTTCCTGCGAATCAATAGAAAATTTGTGCTATAAAACATGATTTTTACATTCCATTAACCATATTTCCTTTTCTCACTAATTCAATTAAAATATCCGTCGAAATAGTCATTGAACATTTTTCAGTGAGAAATTTCGATGGAAAAATAGTGATCTTTTAGTCGTGTGAGCAACCTCCTCTTTGTCTTATTTTAGTACCTTTTGGTTACAATCAGTTTTTCAATGTATGTGGCACTTTTCGTTTCAAGAGAATTAAAACTTATAGTATATTTGTATAGTTTTTGAATATCTAAATTTTGATTTAAAAATTATTGAATTGGTCTAATCCTTTAACTTTAAAGATTAGTCTAATTGATGCTCTAGAAAAATAAAAATAAATGAAAATACACATCAAATTGATCAAATAAAATAATTGTCCATTGAGTTGAAATTATGGTTTGGAACATATTTACAAAATTTTCAACAATTTTAACTTATAGATCATGAATAAAAATTGAAACTTTATGTGTAGGGAAAGAGATGGTGAGATCACACAAAAGCCAGATGAAGTGTTGGTTGTGGAAAAGAAGAAAATAAGGCAGCCTACGTTTCTTCCTGATCCTTATAGACGATGGCCTGTTCAAGGATGGAGATATTGAAGATTAATTTTGATCTAAATCGGTTATTTATTCAAAATTTCTTATTTAGATAGTTCATATTCATAATGTTTTTGAATTTATTTTAATTTAGGTACTCCATTATTTCCTCTCTTTTTCATTAATGTTGTTTGATCATCTCTGTTACTTTGTTTGAAACAAATATTTTTCTATCGAATATAATCATCTAAAAATAACACCCCCCTAATAAAACTTTTTTGATAAAGTAAATATTTGTGACAAATCACCTTAGAATATACATATTTAATGTATTTGTTAAGACAATTTCAATATTTCGATCAAAACTATTAAATTCAATTAACGCGAAGCATACATATCATCCCCTATTTTTGGGTCACAGGTAATTTCTATGATCAATAACACAAAATAAATACTTTTGATTAAAGCCTCATTTACTTTAAAAATTAGCCAATTTAATATATAGATTTCATCTCTCATTAGTCTTCCCAATCCCTACCAATTTTTATATATATATATATATATATATATATAAAAAAAAATTATAGTAATATATAATACACTTATACAATCAAAGTTGTGCAAGAACTTGCAAAGCCAACACAAGAGAAAAAGATATATGTTCACCCTCATCAATACACACTTGATAATAAATACTCCGACCACAAATGATCTATCTGATCGAAAAAGTCTGTAATAAGAGGCATAAGGTACTTGTTCTTGATAATCACTTTGTTCAGCACTCTATAATCGATACAAAACCTCAAAATATATATATGACAATTTTTTTTCTTTTTTTTTCCCGGTTAATTCGTGCATAATATTACAATTATCGTATGCACATTAAAACTAATTAAATTAGTGGTAATTATATTTCATTAACTTCCTATGTAAATGTGTGTATATATATATATATATATATAGGAACTTAACCATTCCATACTTGAGTTTCCTTTTTCTCAATAAATTATGTTACTTTCAAACTCTTCAAAAATGTCACCTAAAAATATATTGTAGGTGCGACAATATTTTTGCCGAGTCCGAACAACATCAGATACTTCCACCTTAGATCAAATTTGATCATTTTGCTTGCTTGTGTGCTCCAGAATGATTATAATCACTGCTGAATTCACTGCTAGTGTCAGAAGGATGGAGTCCATAATCACTTGTGTTACCATATTCACTACTATTCATATCTTGACTTGTCATCACCATTTGCCTAAATTTCACCATGTCAGCATTGTATGCACACGTGTCGTAGAGATCCGAGGCGGGCCCACTTGCACCGCCAAAATTAGCCGTGTTGTTCTTGCCAGCTTTTTCATTTAAGTCCTCCAAAGATGAATCGCCATCCAAGGCACGTAAAATCTGAATTATCATAATAATATGTATAAGCGCAAAATGTAACATTATAATATATCTAATTTCATGTATGGTCACTTAAACTTTACTCTCTATAACAATATAGTCATTAACTATATATCTTTTGTTTGTTACTTGCTCACTAAAGTCATGATACTATTTTTCGTTACAGTAAAGTATTTGAATTATATATGTGTGTATTACTTGGAAAATACAAATGACGAGAAGGTCAAATTTCAGAAAATACAAATAATAAGGTGTGTGTGTGGTGGGAGGGAGGGGGGGAGGGCAAAAGACATTGGGGCTAGAAATTTGACTTTCCAATCGTTTGTGTTTTCTTGAAAATTCACATATAGTTTTGTAATTTTAATGTAACAAAAATGAATACTAATATGATTTTGTTGATAGTGGGGTACTTAAATTCAATTACTTTAATGCGACAAACAAAATATGTTGTAATACATAGAGTTTGGAGGACTTGCCTGGCTCATTTTAGGACGTCTTCTAGCAGAATGGCGAACGCTAGCAGCAGCACAAGCTACCATCCTTTGTAGCTCATCGGGATCATAGTTTCCTTCTAGTCGCGGGTCTACCAACTTATCGTAATTATTCTCTTCCAGTGCTTTCGTAAGGAAAGGTCTAGCCTGTTCACGAAGGACATGATACAAAATAATCCGTTATAATTTGAATAAAAGAATAAAATTTCATAAACGGTCATTTATAATAGAAATATAACTACCAAACCCTCATGTATAATAGAAAAGATGAATGTTGGAGTTCAAGTTACAAAGAAATTCATTTAATATATGTATAATAATTATTAGTATTATTTAGTATCACTAAACTATCTTTTTTAGAATTCAGAATGTATAAACTATAGATTCTGAATCCGATTCTGAATTCTAAAATTATATTAAAATGAAGAAAAAATTAAATTAATTACCCAATCTACTAGACTGTCATCCATGAGTTTATTGGTAGTATCCAAAGGTCTTCTTCCAGTTATAAGTTCCAATAACATAACTCCAAATGAAAATACATCTGACTTATCTGACAATTTTCCACTTGCTGCATATTCTGGAGCTAAGTACCTGTCATATAGCAAAATTTATTAGTAACTTGTTATGAATTTATTGGGTTTTTATTATGAAAGGATATACAATAGATAAAAATTACGTCTATTGTTCCTTCTGTTTCATATTAGTTGTTATTTTATTGATTAAAATTGTATCTAATATACCAACCATGTATAAAGTGTATAAAAGATGTTTATACACAAATATAAGTTAAATTATGTGTTTATATACAAAGTATGAATTACGTGGCGTAATAGACATAAAACGAAAATTTCTTACCCAAAAGTTCCCATAACACGAGTGGAGACATGAGTATTATTGTCTTCGGTAAGTTTAGCTAATCCAAAATCAGCCACCTAATAAACAAAAAACATTATTGTAAATCTTAAATTTTTTATTTTATTGACATAACCAAAAAAAATAATATTTATACAAATGAAAGTTATAAAATGTCTTATTTTTACCATGGCTTCATAATTGTTATCAAGTAAAATGTTTGCACCCTTGATGTCACGATGGATAATTCGAGGGTGACCTGCATATAAATAGTTTTGTAATTTTACCGTTATAAGAAATAAAATTTCAATTATTTAACGTGATGAAAGATAATTTTGTAATATTTATTACTGTTATAGTAGATAAAATTCAGTTATTTTGCGTGAAATTAACTCGAAACTAGAGGGTAGAAAGGGAATTTTCATACAATCTTCATGGAGGTAAGCCAATCCCTTGGCTGATCCCAAAGCAATTTTAAGCCTAAGTCCCCAGTCCATAACAGGTCGACCTTTACCTGCAACCACACCACATAATTAATTTCAATTTTCACACTTAAATTGCTCAAAAAAGTATTTCAACAATTAAATATTTTTTATCTTAATAAGAAATTTTTGAAATTTCGATATTAGGAAATGTTATTTCATACCATTAACCGATATCGACTTATTCTCATCAATTACTAGTTAAATAACTTTGAGTGGATAAATAGTTAGACACTCCTTCTATTTCATTTCATATGACAGTATTTGACAGTATTTGACAGATAACAAAATCTTGTTTTTAAAAAGAAGACAAAGAAAAGAGACTTTAGCATGTCATTAAAACCAAAAAAAAAAAAGAAAAAAAAGTTTAAAAATAAAATTAAAAATGTGTCACATCTACATATATTCAACTATAGGTGTGAAAATTGTGTCTAGTAGCTAGAAATAGCCACAAAAAATTTCGTCCTGATAAATTATATTAGAAACAAAATATTGTAGCTAAATAAATATACGTACCATGAAGGTGATACTCCAAAGTTCCATTTGAAACAAATTCATATACCAACATACGTTGTCCATCAGCAATGCAATATCCCACAAGTGAAACAAGGTGTCTATGATGAACTCTACTAATAATTTCTACTTCAGCTTGAAACTCTCTCTCTCCTTGTCCGCTTCCGGACTTCAAACTCTTAACCGCGACTACACTTCCATCTGTCAAAACACCTTTATGCACGAATCCGAACCCTCCTTGACCCAACACATTTGCTTCCGAAAATCCACCCGTGGCGGTTGCCAAGTCAGCATAAGTGAATTGAATTTTTGATAGTCCACCATAATTTGGGGATGGTATTGTAGCTGGCCCTCCTCCAGGTACATGGCTTGAATAACCTGAGCTAAATTCACTGCTCGTATTCGCAGCCGGAGGAGGGGGTGGCTGGGTCCACCCGCGACCCCCTTCTTGAGGAGTTCCCATTACACCTGGTGGTGGAGCTAATGTAACAATGTGATCCGTATGAGGACTAGAATAATTGCCCGTATTGTAGTAAGGATCACCACCTACACTAATTCCCAATGATACTTAGTTGTATTGTACGATATATTTTATTGACGATATAAAACATCTTATTTAATTTCCATAGGTGTTACATACAACAAGACAACATCAATAAACCCTAATTTATAACTAATATAAAGTCAAACCTCATTGTTTATATGGATATGCTTTTTGTTATTATAGTGTGAAAAAATCGATGACCGTTATATATTATAAAATATTGTTATAGAAAGGTCCGACTTCATAGTTGAATAATTAAGGAAAACACAATGTCATATTCTCACAAAAAAATTACAACAGTTAATTCGAAGAAGATCCGCATGATCATAGTGAATAAGATTTGTATCATGTGGTCCATAAAATATCGGAATAATTTTTAAACACAAAAATATTTTAGTGTTTACACTTTGGTGACCGATTTGGTATAATTGTTGATGATATGTTATTTTAAATAGTGATATGAAAAAATCGATGATTGCTATATGTGGTAAAAATATTACTTCATTATAGAAAGGTCTGACTTGATAGTTGAATAATTAAGGAAAACACAATGTAATATTCTTACAACAACATTTAATTTCAAAGACGAATTATTTATGTGTAAATAAAAAGTTATGGATTCAGTTGAACTTGTGCGTATATGAAAATGGGAGATTGAGATAATAATTAACATACCTTTTGGTGGATGTGCAGGATCGACATAGTATGGTTGTTTCTTCCTCTTTCTATTACATAATAGGCAGACAATGACAAGGGCCAAAATTAATAGACCTGTCACAGATACTGCAGCTACTATTGCGACAGTTGAGGAAGATGATTGTTCATGCGGTGGCGAGTTATTGCTTCCTAAGGAACCAGGTGATTTATTCGATGATGCATCTCGTGAAGGTGGAGAAGTAGGTAACGCCTTTTCAGATGGAAATAGAGGTGATTCTGGAGAAATAGGAGTGGGTGGAGAGAATAATGTAGATGATGAAGGAGAATTAAAGGAGGTATTTTTGGAAGGAGAGGGTTTGGTGTTCGTGGTTGGTGGTGGGGATGATGATGATGAGGGTGGTGGTGATTGTGTATTAGGGTTATCATTGTCATCAGAATCAGATGATTTCGGCGATGGAGGAGAAAAATTTGTGTATGATGGAGGAGGAGGAGGAGGAGGAGATGAGTCTGTAGGAGGTGGTGATGCATGAGGAGGAGATGATTCGGATTTTGGTGGGGGTGATTGATTAGGGGATGGAGGAGGAGGAGATGAATCAGATTTCGATGATTCAGGGGGTGGTGGTGAAGGAGAGTCAGATTTCGATGGTGGAGGTGGAGGTGAAGAAGAGTCAGATTTTGGTGGAGGTGAAGAAGAGTCAGATTTTGGCGGTGGTGGAGAAGATTCAGGAGAGTCAGGAGGGGGCGAAGGTGGAGTAGATGTTGGAGGAGAAGAAGGAGAATCTTCCATGTTTACCAAACGCTGACCTTCCGGCCAAGATTGTGCGTAAAATCTACACGCAACTGCCGGAAAATCAACCTTTACCGCTTAATTGTTTGTTCCTCAATGCCCCTAGTTAATACATTGCCATGCAAAGAAGAAAAAAATTACCTTGCACACACATCAACGTGACTAACAAAATTATTCGCATGTAAAAGGTATTAACGAATTGAATTAAGTCAAGATCCTTCAAACATTACAATGCATATAGACAATATGCATTAAGATTCATTGAAGGTTTGCCATATTCATTCGTTTTGAATTATATTAATTGAAGTTGGTTAATGGAGTTTTTGTAGTAAAGAAATTAAAAATGAAAGATAAAAATAGAAAACACGTACCTGAATGAATACCGAAAATGAAGGGTTCTCAAAGGGAGGGACAGAGAAATCTTATTGGGACTAACAATGTGGTTGATTTTCCCTTCTTAGGGAGAAAGTCCCTTTCTCTCTTTCCTCTCACTCAAAATTTTGTGCTTTTAAACTCCTCAAATTAATTTGGAGGAGACCCAATTCTCTAATGACCTAACAATTGTCAATAGTTTTCTAATTTGACTAAGGATATTATATTCTAGTTTATCCTTACTCCTTGTTGAAATCGACGTATTTGAATCCATAAGTGAGAATTAGTATTAGCCTAGCAAATAAAAACAACAAAAAGAATATGTGTACGATATGATTAATATAATCTTTGTATAACTAATATATATAATACATGATTAATCTTCGACTCTTAGTATGAGGCAAGTAGAGTTTAATATTGGATTCTGAATGATAATATATATATATATATATATATATTACCAGTAATACGTGAATAAATGTCTGGCAAAATGCCCTTAATTAAATAAGAGGATTCATGTATAACATCTACATATTAATATTCTATTGTTCCCTTGTTTCTTCACTGATCGATATAATTTAATCATTGAAATAAATTAGAATATTCATAGTGTTGTGATATTGCCTTCAATTGTTCCTCTACCCTTTCAATGTGCTAACTAATCCATTTACTCAAAGTTAAGCATTCGTATTTTGTGTTGGTCTTTAAATTTTTTCACTCAAGATAATTACTTAATATTTTCTAGAAATATAAGTTTATATTATTGTATTATAATTATAAGTTATGCTCTAGTCTTTGCTAAATATAATTTCGATTGTTAAGTTATTTGAAGGGGGGGGAAAATGAATGAACGGAACCCTGTCCCTTTGATTTTTTTGCCTAGACAAACCAAGACCACATAACATTGGATAACAATTCAATGGCCTATACCAAAGTACCAAACCATTATCAACACAAACTCAAAAGTAACAAACTTTAATTGGAGCCAGTTTAATAGCTTATAATAATATATACTTTACCAACAAAAAACTCGAAAGTAAAGTAAAAAATGTTAAAAGTACAACTCTTGTTCTATTTTTATTCTAAATTATAGCAACATGTAAAATTTCTCTAATATTAGTACACCATTAAAAAAAATACTAAGTAAAAATTAATCTCAAACAAATAACTCAAACATTCAATGTTTTTGAGAGATGAATACCGACGGATAATATTATATCAATCCAAAAGTACATATATAAGTAACGTAATTTTGCAGAGAGCGATATATACATCCATAATCTGAATCCAATACTTTCATCGTGGAGTATAAATTTATGAAAACTACAATAAACCATAGATACAAACTCATAATTTTTTTAAAAACACAATGACTCCATCGCTACAAACCTTAAAAATTAAACTCAGCTTTAAATCTTGAATCTGTCTGGACGCGCCTGAGACTAATAAAATGTTAGCCAAAGCATTGATCGGTAGGGAGTGGCCCAGGAATGGAACCTTGTTCCAAGAACTGCAACCCAAAGACAAGCAAAATGGCGAGCAACGACAAGTAAGACAACCCTTCAACAGCACCCAACAACCCAAATGGTCCATTAGGCAAACCCGACCCGGTTTTGGACTTGGTATACAATGACCAACCCACAATACCCACCACAACTAAGTAACTTACACCTTCAATTGCTCCAATTGAGCCAGCAGGTCCTGGTGGAAGCCCACATCCTGTTGTTTTTAGAGTGTAAAGTGACCATCCAATTACTGGTGTGGATATTAGTCCACCAGCTATGGCTATTTTTTCGATTGGGGTTGTTTGGTTAGACATACATTGGATTTTGAGGTGCGTTGGTTTGGGATTGTAGGGGTGTTGTTTTTGTGATGGGAGAAGACATTTGGGAGATGATGGAGATACAAAGAGCAACATTTTCACAATTTGAGTTCCAAACGCAATCTTGTATTTTTGTACGGGACGTTGTAATATACAGTAATTCTTTGGCTATTTATTTTATTTTTTTATTGGGGTAGGAGGGTGATGTTTTTGTGTTACTATTTTTAATAAAACAAAGGGAAAAGGGTCAAAAATGCCCTTAAACTATGCGAAAGGAACAAAAATGCCCTCCGTTTGTAGTTTGGTCCAAAAATGCCCTTTCCGTCAATACTTTGGTCCAAAAATGCCCTTATTGTTATTTTGGGTAAAAAAAATGCTCATTTTTTCAAATAAAT
>JAJOOS010031027.1:0-10210 GCA_029582725.1 Solanum chiquidenum
GGACAACAATTTCCTTTCTTCTACCAATATGGTAAAAATGACCTTTCATTTGCACTTTTGCAATGACTTTTCATTTTCCCTCCAAAATTGATTCCCCCCTTTTCATTGGTTCTTCCACTTTGTATTTTCTATTTCCCATTCACTTCTTGCTAAACCCAACACTTATTCCAATGATGTGGACTCATATTTTTATTAGGCTATAGTCACACTTTCATGTACACTGGCAGTGGCACTACCACTCTGTTGATAGTTTATGAATTTTAATGTGTTTCAACTTAACAAGTGGTGATGATAATTTACTTTATGATTTCAAATTCTACTCAATGTAATCAAATATGGTAAGACCAAATGAATGAACATTTCATGTGCGTGTCACGAAAACGAAGGGCAATAAGCATTATTATGAGGGGTAAAGTAGAAGGTAGAAGCTGCCTTTATTATCTCCTTATTTATAAGCAGTCAAAATGAGGGCTTTATCCTTAGCATTCTGTGCCTATAAACATCTTTTGCAACCGAAATCACCGGCAACCAAAGCTTTACCAAAATCTGCCGTTGCTGCTTTGCGGCGGAATATGACTCACCTTTTTTCTTTTTTCTTTTTTTTTTACCTTTCGACTACTTTTTCCGTTTCAAAATAAATACTAGTGTTTTAATTTGGACATCCTGTTAAGAAATTAGCTACCCGAGAATTGTTATTCCACCTTGAATATACGATAAAATAACATTATAATTTCAAAATAAGTTATCTACAATGTTATTACAATCAAATATAAAATAAATTTGTCTTAAAATAAATTCTCAGTTTGTCTTAAAATAAATTCTCAGATTAATTATTCTTTAATATCTTCTAGTTTCGGTTTCTATAGTACTTGTTAATCATTAAGTGAAGAAAAAAAGAGAACATAAATAGTGGGAAGCGTGGTACATTAATTATGTGTTCCATATTAAACATGGCGTGTGTCCATTCATAACTTATTCCTAATTTCAATAACCAACTCCACCAAAACCAATTAATCTCCTTCCGTGTTGTTTAGCACAACATCGATTCATTATTTTTCATTCCCTCATCTTTTCCGTAAAATTTGGCTATATTTCAGTATCTTGCTTTTAATTGCCCCCATTTCAGTATCATATTTTCCATCCGTCCACTTTTATTTGTCATGTTATGTTTTTCGAAAGTCAATTTATTTATTTTTCAAAGTTAAATTAGATTACATTAATTCGATATTTTAAACCAAAAAAAATAGATATTCAAAAATTATACGAAAAGTACTATAAATTGCAATTTTTTGCGTATCAATACGATGAAAAATACATCGTAAAATATTAGTCAAAGTTTTTATCGTTTGACTCTAAAAAAGAAAACCATGACAATTAAAAGTGGACGGAGGGAGTAGTATATACTAATTTTATCTTTATTTTTAATCAATTACATATATTACCACTTTGAGTATTTTATACCATATATTATTGAAGATACAATCAATATCCATATCCCTTATAACTAGGATTGATTAATTATCTTTACATTTAAACTCCAAAATTAGATCTTTCTATCAGAGAGTATATGTTGGGGTGAAACTCAAACACTAACACTTCCTCTTCCTCTTCCGTTGATCAGTCGAAATTTATTGAGAATAAACACTCCATTAAAATGGATGTTCTACCGTTTGTCAACACACATCAAATTCTTAGCCTTCTCAAACCAATCCATCATTTTCCCCCCAAGGGGAGACACCTCTCACATGTAGAGACAATGGGTATCGTTGTAAGCAGAGATTTCAAGCCCAATAGTTTTATCAAATTCGACATTGACGATGTTACAGGTTGCATACCTTGTATACTATGGATCAACCAAGAAACTTCGCGTCACTTCTCCCGTCGGATCTAGGCGCAGTGAGCAACACCGATGAATCAAAATGTGAAGCAAACACCGCAGCGGTGAGATGCCCTAACCATCCACTAACGTAATCGAAAAGTCTCAATAAGTGGAGATTTACACATGTATTTGACACATTATTGATGTATCTGATACATTATTGCGATACAATTATATGTATCTAGTTTTTATCAGTATATCTTATTAAGTGTGTATGTATCTAATGAATACATTGGAGATTTTTACTCATTATTGAAAATTTACGCATGTATTTGACACAATTTGTTCTGCCAAATATCCTGGTCTTGTTATATGTATATGGTCTTCTATCAGGTATCTTAATATTATCATTGATAATTGATACATCAAATTATACATATAAAAGATACATGAAATAATATTAGATCATATAAATATATATACATGAAATTAATATTAGATCGTATATATAGATAATGAAATAAATACTAGATACTTCTATGATACATATGAATGCACTTGTATGATACTCATGTATCTAAGTTTTAATTTGTTGAATACATTATATATTAACAATAGATACATTAAATTTTCATAATTAATTGTCCATATATTTTGAAAATCATCAATTACTCCTCTAATTAAGGAAATCCGTTCGACGGATACATGTATCTCGCAAAAATTAATTTTTTTAATAATTAAGACCTAAACTAGTAGAATTTATGTAATTTGCCCTTTAATTATCTCATGCCTCCAACAACATGTTTATTCCAAACTAATTCAACTTAATGTATTTAGTAAAGTACAATTAACTATGGCGGTTAGTGAAAAAAAATACATAATGCAAATATATCTATTGATTAGTGTGAACGCCGATAATGTACTACCGGTTGATTTTTATTAAAAATAAAAGTGGATCTTTCGTCAAACTCGTTCATCTAGATATAAGCGAATTTTCCTTCACAAATTATGCAAAACAAAATGTTTTATTAATCTAAAGTCCCAACTCCGAAACATGTTTACATGTTTGACAAAATGTATCCATTCACATTAACTAGTATAAGAACACATGCAATACACCGGTCAATATTAAAGAAAAACTAGACTTAGAAAATTATTATTTTATTTTTTTAAGCATGTTAAGTCGAATTATTTCAACAAAATTATAAATATCATTTTTTTTCTCCACTCAAGGTAGCAAAGGAACAAAAACTAATTTTAATGTCATAAAAGTATCATAACCATATAATTTAGGATACAACAATTTGAACATCATGATTCACAACTAATGGTAATTATGCATACCACTAATAATTATTAGTTTTTTTTGTCATTATAAATAATCAAATTAAACGAAAATGCATTGAAATACTACTACACCAAAAATGATCTTTAACGACAATCAACTAATAATAATAACTTAATTATCGTTAAATATTATTTATAATAATAATTAACACTCTTTATACATGTTATAAAAAATTTATAACAATATGAAATCTAATAACAATAAATTAATATTAATAAAAAGTACCGTTAAAAGCTATTTTTGTTATAACTTAAATTTGTGAATGATAGTAAAACGAGAAAGGAGCCCACAAGAGCCATGAAGAGTGCAAAAAAAAAAGGCTGCGACTTTTAGAGTTTTCAATTAGCCATTATGTTTATACAAACAATTTTGTACGATTCAAATTCAATTCACAATTTAACCGTAACAGAAACCGTCCACTTTATTCTCTGATTGAAAACTGACCTTTTGTTCTTTTTTTGTTCTTTCCTTTTTTTGGTTGAGAAGAGATGTTTAAAATGTGATCGTCAATTTTATTAATTTCTGTCTTTTATAAAAAAATATACATTAAAACCAACGGTAGAGTGGTCATTTAGGAGATTTCATAACCATCATCGTCCAATCCTCGTGGGTCCGATTTTCTCAACTATTGATTTAATCAGTGAATTTAAAATATATACATATTTAAAGATATTTGTTCACACTTCTATGGAAAATTGAGATCTCGTGAATTGTGATACTACCAATTTACTTCCTCCGTTCATTTTAATTTGTCATATTTTAATTTGATATATTTATTAAAAAAACACAATTAACATGTCTATTAGATTGATTATCTTATACTCCCTTCGTCTCTTTTTATATGTCACATTTTTACTTTTCACTTGCTTTAAGAAATAATGTAAATTTATCCTTCTATCCTTATTTAATTTATTTGGAACTCAAGTTTTCAATCAATGAATATGAATTAATTTATTGATTAATTAATTTAACTAATGAACGTGAATCATTTACTTAGCTTTTCTAAGTTGGTCAAATGTATATTTTCAAGGCTAATAACTCACAAGGATAAAAAAGGATTAATATGGTAATTTATGCATTGATTTTATGAAATGACAAGTACTCCCTCTGTCCATAATTACTTGTCCACTTTTGAATCGGCACACCTATTAAGAAAACAATTACTGACATAGTGAATTTCCCATTTTACCCCTATTAATTATGAAGTAGATGAATTAATAACTTAAGGGCTCGTTTGGTGTAAAGGATAAGTATAAATAGTCCCGGGATTAAATTATAGTACCACTTAATTTTATGTTTGGTTGGCAAATCCGGGATAACTTATCCTGGGATTAATAATTAGTACCGGGATAAGTTATCCCTCCCCATGGGTGGTATAGTAATACCGGGATAAAATAGGTAAATGACAAATATGTCCCTTTAAATCCTTTTTATACACCATTTTTCACATTTATGTATATTTACATTTTTTTAATATCTTGTATAATAATATTTACTACTCCTTATTTTTATGATAATTATACATATTTTTCTATTAAAAAATTACACTATATAAATATAATTTTTATTTATGAATTTATTTGACTAATTCTTATGTTTATTTTATTTTGATTTCTCATAAATTTTCTTCTCTTTAACAAATTTAAGAGGGAAGTTCTATTTTTAAGCTAAATAAGAAAAAAGTTATATTTTGAAATTCACATGGTACTTACACGGGGATACATAAACAAAAATATTTAAGTTAAATAAAATAAAAATTTTATTTTAAAAAATGAATAACTAAAGCTCGCAAAGAAAAATTTAAAAAGTTTAAATAAAGTGAAGGGTAATTTTGTAAACAAACAACTTGTTCTTAAAATTTATCAATATATATTATTTTGAATACAACAAACCAAACACTCAATAAGAAATAATCTCAAGACAACTTATCCCATCATAACTTATCACATCATAACTTATCTCATCATAACTTATCACATCATAACTTATCACATCATAACTTATCTCATCATAACTTATCACATCATAACTTATCCCATCATAACTCATATTCAAACCAAACGACCCCTAAGATTTTTAAAAAGTTCTACCTTTTTCAAAGTAATTAATTGAGGGTATAATAGGTAAAAAAAATTGTCCTTTCTTGATTTGTCAAAATAGACAAGTAATTAGGGACAACTATAAAAGAAAAAGTGGACAAGTAATTAGGAACAGAGAGAGTATTATGGACCAACTATTTATAGAAAAGGATGACATATAAAATGAGACGGAGGGAGTATTATGGACTAATTATTTATAGAAAGGGATGTCATATTAAAGAGAAGGAGGGAGTAATTAATATTTAGTACTCCATCCATTTCAAATTAATTGAATTGTTGAGGTGTTTCGCACCTTTAAGAAAAGAAAATTAAGACATAAATTAAACTTAACTTTTCATTTTTACCCTTATTAATTATTGTCAAATTTATGATTAAAATAGCCAAGCATAAATTAATAACTAATCCAATACTAACTAATGAAGAGTAAATTGGAAGAACATTCTAAAAATAGTCTTGAAAATTAAACAATTAAGTTAATTTGAAAAATAAAAAATGTCTCAACAAATCAATTAATATGAAATGGAAGGAGTATTAGATATTGAAAAATAATTTAGAAAGTAAATAATTAATAAACCTAAGGAAAAACTATGAAAAAAAAAATATTTAAAAAAAAATGATAAGCAAAAATAAAAATCTATTTTATAAATAATGAACAACTAAAATTGATCGAAAAAGTAATTAACTCAAAACGAACCGTCTTAATAATATTAGGAAGAAACTTCTTAATTTAGGAAAAGAAGAAGAAGAAATATCTTACTTCATTCACAAGCTATTTTTATTGTTATTTGTCTCTCTACAACTTGAACTATTTATTAATTAAAAAAATCAATCTACGATGTGTTCATTTATCACTGTTCACTCGTTATATGAATATTGATTATTAAATTCACTTTGTAAAGAAAACACACAAAAAAATAATTAAAAAAATAAAAAATCCCCGCACTATATATAGAAGTCCCCCTGTGTGAAGTAAAGTTCGCGATTAATTGCGCGTTCCTCTGTTCTCTCCTTTCCTTTTTCAAACAGAAAGCCTAAAAATACCAAAATTTCAACTCAAAATACATCAATGGATTGGGTTCGAGGTGAATCAGTAGGCCATGGTAGCTTTGGCAAAGTCAATTTTGCAATACCCAAATTCCACAATACTCATCTTCTTCCGTTAATGGTGGTCAAGTCATCTGCAGCTGCCTCCTCTGCTACCCTCATTAACGAGAAGCTGATCTTGGATGAGCTTAACTCTTGCCCTTACATTATTCGCTGTATTGGCGACAGCTATACATACGAAAAAGGAGAAAAGTTGTACAATGTCTTGTTGGAGTATGCTTCAGGAGGTGCCATGTCGGAAAAGCTCAAGAATTCCGGTGATGGTAAGTTGCCGGAGAATGAAATCAGAAAATACACCAAGGCCTTATTGAAAGGGCTACATTATATTCACAAGAGTAGATATGTTCACTGCGATATTAAACCGCAGAACATTCTTTTAGGCGAAGATGGTCAAGTCAAAATTGCTGATTTTGGATTGGCAAAGAGAGCCGAATCAGTAAAAGATGATAAATTGCGAAGCGAATTGAGGGGTACCCCACTTTACATGTCGCCGGAAATGGTTACCGGCGGCGAACAGGGCACTCCCGCCGATATCTGGGCACTTGGGTGCGTGATTTCTGAGTTGGCAACCGGAGTTCCAGTCTGGGGTTACTCAGATTTAACCCAACTATTGATGAAAATCGGAGTGGGTGATGAGTTGCCTGAATTTCCGACGAAGTTATCGGAAGAAGGAAAAGATTTTCTTGAAAAATGCTTCGTGAAGGACTCGAAAAAGAGATGGACGGCTGAGATGCTTCTAAAACACCCCTTTGTTGCTGATGAAGACGACACTGTTACATTGAATGACGAAAGATGCAGCCCTTCAACATCTCCAAGGTGCCCATTCGATTTCCCAGATTGGATATCAGACGACTCCGCTGAATCATCAGTAACATATCAAATTACATCTCTGCCCTCGCCGGCGATTCAAGAATTACTCAATTTTAGCGGCGGTTCATTATCCACATCACCGGCTGAAAGATTAAGGGGATTAATGAATGAACTCACACAATCTGAATGGTCCGATGCAGATGATAACTGGGTCAGCATTCGGTGATGTCTATCTCTATCAAATATTCAAACTTTATTTTTAAAAATTGATTAATAGAAAATCCAGAGTAGTATTTAGATTTTCAGAGTACTGAAAGATTTTTTTGTTATCAGCTCTGATTTTTAATTTTTTTTTAGCTTCTTTATTTATAATTAGAAATTAAGCTCATTGTACATATATAATAGGTTGTAATTAGGATTTAGGATATCACTTTCAATATTAAGACAAGTGAGATTGGGACTAAATGGGAATTGTAGAATGGCAGTGGATGAGTTGAAGTTATTATTATTATTATTTATTTATTTTGGGCCAACAATGATCGATAGAATCATACGCAATCATTCAGTTTATCTTTTGCAAGTTGCAATTTTCTTCCATAAAATCATTGGCTCAGTATAGCCGAAAATCAGTAGTAGTATAAAGTGTTTCGATCAACAACTAATAAACGGATAAAAACCTTTCAGCATAAGTTGCAATCCTTTAGATTATTACAATAAATTCGTGATACATCCTTCCTATCTAACATTTCTCCTTTTTTCTTTGCTTTTTAACTCGAGAGTCGAAGGTATCTGTTCGGTAAGATTGTGGGTGCTCGAGTCAAAAATAAAAGTGAGATTCGAACTTGGATTCAATAAACACAAAAATAGCCTTAAGCAACTACCCAAGAACCAACGGACTAGTTAGATCATTTGGTCATTGGGTGCTCTAAGTTAATTTTATACAAATACTTTTTTATTTCTATATAGATATAT
The DNA here is from genome assembly GCA_029582725.1 of Solanum chiquidenum. NCBI lineage: Eukaryota > Viridiplantae > Streptophyta > Magnoliopsida > Solanales > Solanaceae > Solanum > Solanum chiquidenum. The sequence continues at coordinate 8,153 of JAJOOS010031027.1, forward strand.
ATATTTCGAGACGAGGTTAATGGGTACTCGAGCACCCGGAGTACACCATGTGGGTCCGCCCCTGTCTACTCACGCTTCAAGAGGTAATTCTTGAATTAAGTTCCAGTAAGTTTATGTGTTCTAGCATAAATATTATTGGTTATCTATTAATCATGTAAGTAGTATGATTTCGGTATGCTTCCGCTGTGCATATAGTTTTCCAAAAGATATCTCATATGATCATTCAATTATGACAAAAATATTTAAGCCCTTGGATTAGAGATGCTAAAAAAATGCAACTGGTTAATATTGTAAAATGATTTTCTTAATAACTACTTCGACTTCTACATTTATTTATTTGTTTATCTGCTAAATTTTCTTATTGAAAATTCTAATATCAATTAGGGAAGCCATGCAATTCTTATTCGAAAAGGCAAGACATGTGACGTGAGAAAAGATAATGGATATTCTTCTTTTTATTTCCTGAATAAAGAAATGTCAACTTGTGCAATCAATTTTGAAGAAAGGAATACAAATATAGTTGGTTAGAATGAATTATTTGCTACTCCACCTACAGTTGCAAGTGGCTGCTTATGTCTTTGCAACTTTCTAAGCATTTGCAAATTGCAATATGTCAGGATTGAATTTAAACAATTCCAGTTGTTTTATCTGACATTTATCTGTTAAAAAGTTTGTTAATTTTCATATTTAATGATGTGTGACAATTGGACTAGGAATCTTTGGAACTTGAAATCCCCTTAATTAGGCATCTTTACATGTTCCTAATTTTACATTTATTACATAGAGTTTCAAAGCCTAACTAGCCTAGCAATGATAAGATAACTTTCCATCATTATTCTGACTAAATTACCCAATTTTAATCTTTAAGAACATGGGCCAAAGAATATTCCTCAAGCACCATTTTGATTCTTGTTTGGAGGTCAATTTACTTGGGGTTATTTGCATTTAATTAACATTTGCTTCTGTTTATGAGTTTTTTGTAAAATTAACCTCACTACTACACATTCCAAAGAATGAAAAATTATTCTTTAACAAGTTATGCTGATCGAATCATGAGTTCAAGTATAATCTGCATTTTATCTCGTCTTGAATTGTTTGTAAGTCATGTCTAATTGACAAACTTGCATTGTTCACAAGTCATTTGGGATAGGCAATGACTTCGAGTACAATTTTCATTATACCTATTTTAAACTGTTAACAAGTCATGCCGATTGACAAACTTGCCTTGTTTGCAAGTCATACTGAGTGGATCAACGACTTTAAGTACAATCTTCATTCTACATATCTTTCACAAGTTCACATATTGGCAAGCTAAGTATGATAAAAGACTGATATTGTAATTTGATATTGTCTTCATTCTATTAATCTTGTTAAATTATTTACTAGTATTAGCATATGACTTACTTGTGTTGTTCAATTATTTTTAGACGAATTGAAGTATTTAAGCCCTTATTCAAACCAAGACACATGCATGTAAATATTGCAGTACTAATGTCTGCATCTTTTTTGGACCACTTGATTGAAAAATGAACGTCAAAAATTAAAAACCATCAAAATTGAGGGTAAAAATGAAAAAAGAGAAAATTGTATATAATTGCAAATTATTAATTCAAATTAAATGCTATAAATATACTTTGATTTAATTGTACCCTATAGCAAACTATTGCTATTTTCGCCACTCTCCCTGGTGGAATCTCGCTCGCCACTCTCGTTTGGTGACAGTCTCGCTCGCCTCTCTCGCTTTTATACAAACACAAATGTATAAAATGCATTTGTGTTTGTATAAAGCGAGAGGAAATTGTATATATACATATATTTTCGTTTCCTTCTCTCCCATCTTCCAGATCTCGCCCGCCACTCTCCCAAATCTCGCTCGCCACCCTCACCTCTCTCGCTTATACAAACATAAACGAAATGTACAAATTGTGCTTCTGTTTGTATAAAGCGAGAGAAAATTGTATATACACATGCAAATACATATATCTTCGTCCTATACACTTATAATTATACAATACAAATATTTCTCTGCCCAGTTTTCTTTTGCCTTTCTCTCTTTCT
>JAJOOS010031028.1:0-16541 GCA_029582725.1 Solanum chiquidenum
AAATAAATCAAGTCATTTGCTACAATAGAATATACTGTGTCTACAATATAAAACTTGCTATGGATTTAATTTGTTGTGGCAAAAGAGTAAAAATATTTTGCTACAAGTATATATTTTGTAGCAAGAATTTTTTACTATTATAGCTACAACTCAATGTTTTTAGTAGCTATAAGTATTAGTCCTTAGCCACAGACCATGTAATGTCTGTAGCTAACTTTTAGCCACCCTACATCTTGCCACGAATGCTACGAAAATATATTTTATAGCTAAAGTGTTTAGCTACGGAAAATTTCATATTTAGCTACAATGTATTTTGTAGCTTTAAATGCATTTTCTTGTAGTATATGTAAGTCTGTTTGTTTATTTGAAAGATTGTATAGGAAGATAAATAAATATATAATGGTTGTTTCTTGGGATGAAATTAACTAAAGAGAGTAACTAATTTGGAGATTTGGTTCTCCTGTTTGTTATTCTTACAAAAAGTGGTTTCTTTTCTGTGTCATTCACACTACACCAATAATGATTTTTAGCGGCAATTAATTAACGGTAATAGCTTAACTGTTGTTAAATATGTATTTTTAGATATAATTAACATTCTTTGTGAATGTCTTGTAATGACATTGGATCCAATGATAATTAACTAATATAGGTAAAACTTTAACACTCTTTACTAATATGTATATTTATTACCGCTAAAAGTTACTTTTTTTTATTATTGTAGTGTCAAAAAGGTAGGCCGCGCGTTAATCCTTCATTACTAAAATCTAGTACTAAGTAGCTATAAACATTTCAATTTTTTTGCTTCTTAATTCCCGTGCTTTAGATGCTATTATGGAGTTCATATTTACTATTTGTTTCATATTTTGTGATTAGCTCGAAATTTCAAAATTAATAAATAGTATTTTTGCAAATAAGCTTCTCTTATGGTTTAGTATAATTATTGCCCATTTTCAGTTCTCCTCTTTTTTCTTGAAATCGTTCTTTCAGCCTAATCGATGACTGTAAATGGGGTCTGTCAATAATTTGAGTCTTCAATTATGAGCTCTGCATTATTATTGCATAGAAAAGGAAAAGGTGAAAACACTATTTCAACGAGTCTCAATCTGGAATCTGTTATGAGACAACGACTAACGAAAGCAATAATAACGAAAGAAAGAGTCAGTTTCAATGATCACATCCAACATATATGATTTTGAACACACCATCGAAACCCATTCCACAGTACTGAACAGTCATCCCTGTTGTTGGTACAGATACCAAAATAAGTGTCCAATCATGTTTACTTATAATACGACCTCTAGCAGCTAGCTTCCCCTGCTTTTCCTTTACAACAACCATCAGTGTTTAGTTTAAACCTGTTATGATAAGGTAATTTTTACCATATTTTGACTCTTGTATGTAAAACTGGATTGTCAGCATACATTTGGTTTGTAAATTTGTTTAACAAGACTACTGATTAAGCTGCTTTATATAATTTTTTATCATCCAAAATCTCACGGCAATATACATTACACGAAAGTACCAAGTTTTTTAAATATCTAATTGGAAAGAAGACAAATTCTCTCATCTGTTTTTTTAATATCCAAACTATTTTGATCATCTTAACAGGATAGTTTGTTGGAAGAAAATGGAGTTATCAAGAAACTTTGTTCGTATTCTGAAGGAGTTCAAGAAACTAAGGAATCACCAACGATACGATGTCAATGACGACGACAGAGGAGGCAAATGCAATGTCTCACTGTGTTGGCTGATGTATCATATGATCAAAGGCCACAGTATCATGATTACCAGGTGTGACGGACATGTTGGTAGCTATGCTATTTTTCTTAAAACAGAGAAATAAATAAAAGGTGTCAAATAAAATAGAACTGAGAGTGTATATGACAGTAGTAGTGTAGTTAACTGTTGGATCTTCAGATGTTTTAAGGTTATATAAACAAATAATTAATCTTCCAATTATTATCATCCTTGTAAATGGAATTTCTCTTTCTTTGACACAAAACGTGTAATCTAAAAGCATAATTTACGCATTTATTTCAATATCAAATGTAAATGATCCGAAAAAAAGTTAGATTCAGAGGTAGCTTAAATATGTAAATGAGGATAAGAGGGAGCTGTTTCACCTCTAATCCTGAAGTTATGGGGTTCGAGTTACAAAGGGAGCAAAAAAGGAGAGAGTTGTAATAAGAAACATCTGTTTGTGTATTAGTCTTTGACGTGGCAGGTGATATCTATCTATCTTCCCTAAACTCCCCAAAAATATTGTTCCACCCAAATCGGATCCTCCAAAAATGCACTATGTGAAATCCAACACAGATACGCTGGCATTTCATACAGGAATGCTCATCATCCAATTCACTTTAGAAAAAGAACTTGTTGCAGTAGTCAAATTCAAACAAATCCTCCTGAGTATGAGAGCAATTAAGGGAAAGCAAGCATCAAATAGAAAAAAACTAAAACAATACCATTGTTGTGGTTGCAGGCTCATACTTGATTCACAGGCTCCTTATATTCCTTTCCCCGGACTCCTGTATTGAACATATTGTTTGCACATTAGATGCATATAGATACTCAAAAACATAACATAGGAGTTTGTTTCTACCTACTTGATAGTGATGTCAATACGGTCGCATCCTTCAATCGTTTCAACTTCTTCCTTAATTCTAACAGCGGAATCCTCCAGAGATTTCTTGTAGCAATGAATCAACTTTATCTGTTTCAGTGTTGGAATATCTGCAAAGCTAAGGGGGATCTCCTCGAGATTTTGACACCATTTTATAACAAGTGTTTCAAGCAGGGGAAAGGATTCCTCCGAGGCATCCCACCTTGAGATATCTAAGTTATCCAGTTTCAACAACTTAAGATTAGGGAAAGTAATATCTCCAAGGCACCACTCTTCTGATGGAAGAAAATAGAGATTTAGTAATTGGAGATGCTCCAGGCTTGATGGTCCCACGATGAAGGGAATAGCATTTTCTATACGAATCTCGAATAGTACCAACTTCTTTAAATTTGAAGGCAACTGTAACATGGATGGACAGTGGGACAACCTAAAGGAAAGGTGAAGTATTTGAAGCTGGGTAAGATCCTCCAATTTGGGAGTAACTGTGTAATTGTCCTCAAAAGTGATGTGAAGTTGTTGAAGATTAGGACACCGAGTTAATAACACATCCACACTATCAATTTCATCAATAACAACTCTCCTTAAATACCTCAAATTTTCCAATTTAGAGGATCCCTCAAAGAGTCCATGCTTATCAAATTCAGCATTATTCTTCACAACTAAAGATCCCCTGATCTCAATATGCCTTAATTTTTCCATTTCCCAAAAAGACGCTGGTAACACTACTTTATTATCCAAGTCAGTATCAGGGATCAAATTCTTCACAATTAAAGTTTCTATATGGGGCAGATGTGATTCTGGATGAAAATAGAATTTATCTGCCCAAACTGCAAGGTACTTCAGGTAATTTAGTGGTTTCAATGTAGCCGACGAAAAACGATCCACTCTATGAGAACTCAAATCCAAGACCTTAACAAGTCGCAATTCACTAATCTGACAGAAGGAATTCCAATTATAAAATCTTCCTCGATTTGTCGTTATCAGTGACCTCAAGTGTTGGTGGAAAGGTTTCCGTGTTTTGGAGCACGGAGATGCAAACTTGGAATGCTCTTCACTGAAACTGAAGCTCACTCGACTTCCCTTCCAGTCCACAGGCTGAAACTGGCTATCATGCCCCTTCACTGCCAGCATAAAATTTTCTTCTCTACTCCTCTCCAAGCAAAAGTGACGCACTACATCATGAACCTGGCAGATTTTGACTTTTCCATTATAACTTCTCTTTGAAACCATTACCACATTACTGCTAATAAGATCCATCAAGTAATCTTCAGCTGATTCAATGTTTTGCACGATTCCTTCTGCAGTCCATACACTTATCAGTTTAGACGCTGGAATTCTTGTGTCCTCCGGAAACATTCCCATATAAAGAAGACAAGGCTTTAAACAATGGGGTAAGTTATCAAAACTCAACTGCATAGTCGCCAGACAATATTCTTCCCACTCACGATCAAGATAGTCAAATAAAGCATCTTTCACCTCATTCCACCAAGATTCTTCCATTTTCCTTTTTTTGATTATTCCAGCTAACAAGACAACCACTAGAGGCGATCCTTTGCATTTTTCTGCAACTGCTTGACTCACATCTTGTAGTTCAGGCGGACAATCTTCCTTTTGAAACACTCTTCTTTGCAACAATTGGCAACTCTCTTTTGTTGTGAGGGATGGAAGATGATAAGGATCAATATAGTGCATGACTTGCTCACCCACTTTTTCAAGTCGAGTTGTAACTATTATTCTGCTTCTATTTCCAACGTCTGGAAAAGAAAGCCTTAAGTCCTCCCATGCCATATCATCCCACATATCATCCAAGACAATGATATATCTCTTTCCTATTAAGTTTTTCCTCAACATGTCAGCAAGAACATCATCCTTATCTCCCTTGTCCTCGGAATCAGTAACTTGACTAAAAATATCTTGTAATAGCTCTCTCCGATTATATGTTTGGGAAACAGTGCACCACGCTCGAACATCGAAATGAGAAATAATGATGCGATTATCATACAACATTCTAGCACAAGTTGTTTTACCTTGTCCTCCCATCCCAACAATAGGGATGACATCTAGCTCACTTCTCCCTCGAGTCAGATATTGAATTAGTTTTTCTGTTGCTATCTCAAAACCCACAATATCCTCATCACTCACAGGATTGCTATGTCGAGTTGGAAGATGTTTAGATGGCTCTACCACATAGTGAGCAACGTCCATCGGCCCCATCTCAATCACCTCCACATTAATTTGTTTGATCTCTTTTAAGATTGTAGGAAGTGAGCAAAATATATGCAAAAAAGCATTATATTGAGAAAGAATAGAGTCAATGGCAACCTCAGCTTCATTTGCCAAATTGATGGTGCGTCTATGAAGATCTTTAAGAATTTTATGTTCATGATGCACCTTTGCGACATCTCTGAAAATGGATGATAAAGATGACAACTCCTTCTCTAAAATGGATGTAAGAACTGATAGCTCTTCCTCCAAATTACCTAAAAGAGGTTTCATCAGATAATCTAAACCAGATTTAGATTTCGACATCTCATTCAGTTTCCTTAAAAGAGAATCCAGAAATCTCAATCCACCAAAGGCGGGGAACTGAGATGGAGTAAATTTTAAGGATTTGTAATAAGTCTCCACTTGTTCCTTCAGATCATTAGTTTTCTCCAATATCTTTATCGAGCTAAGACTTATTTTGCTACTGTCATCATTGTTTATAAAGCTAGGAAGAAGCTTTTGAACTACATATAGAACATCACCCGCTATAGCTCCAGCCTTTTCCATAACCTCATTCAACCATTTACCGCTAATAACATGATTTGACACATCAGCATCAAGGAAAACCAACATGAACTCTATTGCCACATCAATATTTTGAGCAGAGATGTTATCAGGGAAGTTCTCAAGCTTCTTGTTCCTGAGATACATCAGCAGACTATGAAGATGTTGTGAAAATCCTTTGGGTAATTTCTTGCCCTTGAAAGTTCTTGATTGAGTAAACTTTGAAGCCTTTAGTTCACTGAGAAAAATCTTTTTCATTTCCAACTCTACTAACACAATCAAGCATAATAGATAGGGCGGTTTATTAAAGATATCATACTCATATCTGTCAAACTCATCCTTAGCATTTACAAAATCAGCAACAACGTTAACTGAAACAGCATGACAAAGTTGTACCACATTGTTAGCCATGAACTGAATTTGAGTCTCCAAACATTCCAGCTTCTCTTCGTCGACATTACCATTTATCTCTGTGGCATATAGGTATCTCAAAAATCTCATTTTCTTTTGAACAATTTTCAGTTGCTTTATAAATCTGTGTATTGCAAGTTTATCTTCAGGAGAGTCAGACATAACCCCTTCCAGTAACATCATCAATACATCATTTAGATTATTTCCGAGGCAATCCATATATTTTGACAGATCAAAATCATTCTTCTCATAATTATAACTTAAACTGGTTTTACCTTCAAAGAATTCCAACAAATATGATTCTAGCCTTTCCAGATTATGGTTAGCTTTCTGTACCTTTGGAATTCTCCTAAATAACAGTTGAAGCATTTTCATAGTCGATTTGGCCTTCTTTGTGAGTTTGACTAAGGAATCAGGCAAAAGAACATGATGATACTTTATAAAGTTTCTAAAAACTCTTAACACCATTTCAAGTTTCTCAATTTGATCAATCTTGAAGCTACTCAGATTACCTCCACTCTTGATCCTTCTTAGATGATCTAACATTTCCTCAATTTCATTTTGAGCCATTTTTTGTTGAAAAATTCCTGCAAGTTCACCAACTCTTGGAATTAGGTTCATCAACAACATTTTTATTCATGTCTTTCAATGTTTGTAGCTATGTTAATGCTTGTGAAAGATAATACATTTTATGTTCCATTTCATCTAACAAATGGTGGGTATTATCTCAGAAAATCACATTTCGCTCAACTTTCATATGGTCCACTCAACTAATAGTCATTTTTTATTAACAAAAAGAAACTAATATCAAATATGTGACGCTAATGATGGAGGGCGGACCGTTAAGAGCATTTAGGCTGACAAGCATCTAGTTGAATCATACATAGGAATAGTGAAAGTGAAAAAAAAATAAGTCAATACATAGGAATAGTGAAAGTGAAAAAAAAATAAGTCAATACATAACACAAGTTCACTACACTTTTGAGCTCGACGATGCGTATCCCCAAAGCTTGGCTCTAACAAGATGGTCATTATAATTATTCTACCCATAACTTAACCAATAGAAATGGAAAATGAAGCATCAACTTAAAATCGCTTATTTTTAGATCACAAGCACATCTAATGTGTGTCTAAACTGTGATAGAAGTCAAGAAATTAAAGCAAGTTTCATCTAAAAGGGGGGAAATGATTTTCCTCACTTATAAAAGGAATCATTTTCCTTACAATTTTCACGTTCACAATACTTGCTTTAACTAACACTTAGATATTATAATATACTTGTACATGGGCACATGTATTGCACGTGTACCCCATAATGATGAGTATGAACTATTAAAAACTCACATAAAAGGTCTTTAAAATTGTGTTTGAGTTAACAATAATGTAAAAAAAAACTCAAATATGTCATTGAACCCAACTATTAATGAATGACATAAATGAACCTTTTTTCTCAAAGTTGAATGACATATTTGAGTTTTTTCCCTATTTATTACTCTCTCCGTCTAACAATAGTTGTTCACTATACTATTTTGGGATATCCAACAATACTTGTCCACTTTATGAAATCAATAGATAATTTTACGCTTAGTTCCTAATTTTCCCTTATCATTAATTATAGTCATTTTCCTATTATATTTTTCTAGATATTGTATCTATTATATTCAAAGGGTGATATGGTAAAATTACCACTTTATTTATAATTTCTTAAGAAATGTGCAAAGTCATTAGTGGACAAGTATCATTGGATAAAAGAATAATATAAAAAAACAACTAATGCATTCCCAATGATGAATAAAAAAAAGTGTGCGTGAAAGGAGAGCACGGTTAGTAGCTTAGTTGGTTGGATGACTGTTCAATTCCCCTACCCCCAATTTGTATCAATAAAGACATATAACCAGCCATCTGGTTTTGAGCAGATCAGTTTTTGAACTTCAAGCACCATCCTTAAATTCGTTGATTTTTTTTATAAAAAAATAGAAATTTAAAGAGGAAAACAAAAATAAAACACTTTTTTGACTGGTTCAACAGAGTAAAAACTATAATTATTATGTGTGATATCCATGTGTTTGAATTTGTAGTTTTAGAACCATGAAGTTTATTGGTAAAAAAACTTATTCGCACATAGCATTTACGTACACAAAACCATAACTAGGTAAAAGCAAAATGGATTAATTCAGCTCTTATTAGTTATATATATCAATTTAAGAACTTAGAGATTGAAAAATACCTGATAAAGATTGCAGTAGGAGAAAGACAGATCTAACAACAAAAGGAATAGATTAAACTCATATATGATGGAGTGGATCTAAATGCTACCAGAAAGTCAATGCTTGTATTATTTAATGAATAGTTATGTTTTTAAATGGCACAAACACCTATGTATAAGATTAGAATTAATTAATGCATTACTAATTTATGCCTTTATTATTGGCAGGTATATACAGTTGTGTATGAACTCTCTCACTCATTAAGAAAATCAATAACCATCTCTCCTCAAAGTATAAGGTAAAGGTTTTTTAGAAACTAGTCCTAGGCACGTGCGTGGCACGTGTGTCGCACGTGTGTTGCATGCTAAGTTGTGTGGAGTTGTTATAACGATAATATATATATATATATATGTTATTCATGTATCTCATGCTAATTAAGTACAAGAACTTAATTTGAAAATATTTTAATAAAGTGTGATAAGTTGCACAAAAATTAAAGAGAAATATACAAGCTCAAACCAATAACTTCAATTATGAAATTCTTATAATATATCAAGTATTCAATTTGATAAACGTTTCTTTTGTTTAATATGTCATAACTCATAAATTAAATGTCAAGTGTGATTTCAAAATATTTCTTGTCTTAAGTTTTTCATAGTCTTTTTCACCTTTGTAGTCTCCACCTTTTCACATTTGCATACGTATTAAGAAGTTGTTGTCGAATGAGAGTAGTGTTTTGCAAAATTTATATAGAAATTTGATCAATCTATGTCCTCCTTAAGATGGCTAGTAGATGATCATTGTGCGATAACTTGCATAGTAATTGAAGAGAAAATATACAAGCTCAAATCAATGAATGGTGAGCCTATTCAATCAAGATTATTATCAGTACAAGGTACATCATGTAGAATATTGCTATCAAATAAATTTTAAAAGAAATATTCGAACAATTTTAATTATGTAATTTTTTTAACAAGTATTCAACTTGATAAAAAATAATTTAATATGCCACAACACATAATTTAAGTGTCTCTTATCGGTTCAATTTCATGTTCTAAATTTTTTGCCTTCTTTCTAAGAAACTCTAGCATCCACCTTTTTAGAATCACATATAGATCAAGATGTTGTTGTCGAATGTGAATTGTGTTTTGTAAAAATTACACATAAATTCGATGTATATGATAGCTAGTGGATCATTGTCAATTTTGTGGTGTACACGTACAAATAAAATAGTTATTATTAGTGATTAAAATAATAATTGCTAAAATATCTAATCGATGTATATAAATCATAATTATTATAGGTGTGTATACCCTTTGCCTAATTCAAAATTATTAGTTTTGTCATCTGTGAATTTAACAAAAAAATATTAGTTAAATTATGTAAATTGATTCCTAACCAAAATTTACACAAACAAGAATATACAGTTTCATGATACTCCAAAAAGTTATACTTAAAAAGAAAGTTATCTTACCTGATTTGATATTTGCATGACAAATTCTATGTTGCAAAAGGTGAAATAACTATGATACACACGTTTACCTACCCAAGTAAGATGAACTTTCAACTTATCAGAAAACATATATGAATAAGTTGAATTAAAGACAATAACTTATAATATGAATAGATTAAATAGAGAACATAAACAGAAGTAGAAAAGAGAGACACAAACAGAAAATAAATATGAGAAAATGTCGCCTACACAAAGTAGGATTGATAATCTAACAATTTACTGAATTGGGATAGTTGTCTTGTGATTTTTCACTATATATACACAATATATAGTATTTCGTAAATGAATATATTGTATTGAATTGATCAAAGAGCTTACGTACTCCACATTGAATATACCAAACAACATTTCAAATTCTCCATATGCTTATTATTACGAAGAGATATTTTACTTTTTGCATTAGGAATCAGAAGATAAAACATTTACAAAAATTGAATACACATAACTCCATGTCTTTTGATTTATCTAGTTCATCCATTTGCTATATTATTATTTATATTTATTAGAAGATAGACTTACTTTTTAGCAAAAAAATATATAACATAAATAGGAGTTAAATAAATGAAAAAATATTAATGGGTATTTTCGTGTATATATATTCAATAGCCTAATAATGCATTGAACTAAGTGTATATTTATATTCTTGTACAATATTATCGCAGGAATAACATTTGATTGAAGGATATTAATGTCATTCAATATTTTATGGACATTTTGATAATTCAATTTTTAAAATATTATGGTTCCACTTTTATATATATATATATATATATATATACACACACACACACACTAACTATTTACTAATTTAATAGAAGTTTTATTTCTCTTTTTGTTATGTGAAGGAAAAATGAAAAATTAATTTATGATTACTATTTAATATTTAATTAATAAAATATTTATTACTTTTTATTTAGTATAGGGGTAAAATGGCAATCCAACTTTAAATTTTGGAGCTTTTCACTTTTAATAAAAAAATTATTATTATTTTATTATTTATTATTTATTTATGATAATATGATGCTAAGTTAGGAAAATAAAGAAGTATAGTTATGAAGTTGATTTTAAATGGAAAAATAAATTTAAAAAATAATTTTAAGAAAATAAATTAATAGGTAAGGGGTATTTTTGTAATTCAACTTTTGACTTAAATTGTTCTCACTTTTAATAATATATGATGATGATGATTGTATGATTGTGGGATCCTAGTGGCTCAGCTGGTTAGCAACATAATTTTTCGCCTTATTGGTCAGGGTTCGATTCCCCACATTATAATCCCCTCCCCATTAGTCTGTTAACAAAAAGGATGAGACATAATACATAAATATACTCTTTAATTTGGTCTCACTTCACATTTATGCCCTCTTACTTTGGATGTATACAAATAGTCACTTAAACTTGTACAAAGTTGAACAGATAGACACACACATCTTATGTGGCATCCTACATGGCAAATTAGTGTGCACAAATAGACATTTAAACTTGTACAAAGTTGAACAAATAGACATACACGTCCTATGTGGCATACTACATGGTAAATTGAGTCCTACATGTACTCTGTCACATAAGACCCATGTGTCTACTTGTTCAACACCCAAAGTTGAAGGGTATAAATGTGAAATGAGGCCAAGATAAAGGGCACATTTATGTTTTATGCCAAAGGATAAATATTCACCATTTATTACACATACGTCGAGGGTATATATACATTACTTTTTTAACAAAGGGTATATTCACTCTAAATCACAAAGTTGAGAAGGAATATTAGAGCAAGGATAAATTTGATTATTTAAAAAAAAAAAAAAACTAAGACCTCTTTAGTATTGTGTTAAAATGACAAAAAAAATTCTCCCCAAACTATATAGTCATTTTGATGTTTGCATCAATGAATTTTTTTAAATCTATTTCAACTGCAACATTAATTTATTATTTTGCTGGCTTGATCTATAAAGTTCCCCTAGGTTCAAACCGGAGAATTTTGAGCATACCAAATATTATGAGAAACTCAATTAGCATTAGGTTGGGTTCTTCACCAAGGAGACGATGTTTTGTTTTCCCCCCAAAAGCCATCATTAATGGTTGTGAGTCATTGGTGTGGGGGGTTAGGCTTGACCCCAACCATGTCCATTAATTCCCAAAAAGATACAAAGTTGGAGGGGGGCATGAACCAAACCTCCAACTATAATATCTACACAAAAACACCACCAGTGGAGGTGAGAAAAGGATCAAACTATACATCCTTTTCTACAAGATAGTTAGTGAAAAGAATTAGCTAACAAAAAAATTGTTCTTCTCATATTTTCTTCTCATGGTGGGGAGTTGTCATTTGTCTAGTTGAAGTAAATCTTTAACCTCACTTGGAAGGTGTTGAAGGAAGGTATAGAAGGTTCTGTTTCCACTAGTTAAGGCAAGTTAAGCCAGAAAGTCAACAATGAGGTTAGCTTCCCTAAAACAGTGATTATTTCAACACTGACATTCCTGCTCCTTTGAGTGATATCAGCAATAATATTTTCAACTTCCTGTTGCGAGTTTCCTTGTTATTCAACATGTTCACAATTACTAGAGAGTCCGTTTCCAAGTTGAAGTTGTTAAGACCATTATCAATGCAAGCAATCAAGCCAAATTTTGCAGCCATAGATTCTGTGTACATAGAGCTTGTGCTCTAAATACTCCATGGAAGGAAAAGTTGAAATCTCCATTTCTATCTCTGGAGATGCCACCAATCTGTAACACCCCGTATCCGAAAAGTGGTAATGAACCAAAATCTCAGAACCTGCAGGTGCCACCCACGAGGACCACAGACGGTCCGTAGGTGGACCCACAGACAGTAGGTGGGGTCCGTTGGTTGGCCACCCTGCCTAAGTTTAAAGGTCCAGGACCACGACTCGACCTACGGACCGTAGGTCAGACCATGGTTCGTGGTTAGGGTCTGTGGTTTGAACCAGTGACGGATCCAGGATTTGATGGTCGTGGGTGCTCAAGCCAAAAAAATAATCTTTCTAGAAGCTTACAAATATTCCTATAGTTTAGTTAGTAAATGAAGTACAAAAAAAATAAAATGAAAAACAACCGTGAAAATGTATTTAAAAAGAAGAGTAAAAAATGTTAAAAACTATGAAGAAGTTGCCGTTTACCTTTTTCAACAAAAAAAATAGGGTGTTATCGGGGCTCAAACCCGAGCATATGGGGTAACAGCGAATTTGAATGCCACTCCAGAACCAAAGAACCCATGAAGCATTTTGTTCAATGGGTGCTAACAAATTTTTTATAACGATTTTCCAGTATTTTCGATCTACATATATAAAGTTTTCGTCGGGGTCAATGGGTGCTCGAGCACCCGAACTTCAATACGTGGGCCCGCCCCTGGTTTGAACCCCAAAATCATGGTCTCTGATGACCAACGACGGTTCACCAGGACGGACCGTAGGTCAGTCTGTAAGAAGCCCGACTTCCTCCTTCATTTTTACAACTCTAATACCCTCTTAACTTCAAAGGTTCCAGCCCCAAACACTTAGAATCATTAAAACCCCTTAATATACAATGGATTCAACTCAAAATCACAACCGGAAACATGTCCCAAATCAACAAGAAACTTCAACAACACAACCACAACTTCAACAAACACAACCACAACTTCAACAAACACAACCACAAACTTCATCAAACACAACCAATCTTTTATCGGAATTAAAACTAGTTTGGCGTGTGGGGGAATGAACCAATCCAACACTATGATCTCACATACCTAGTAGGGATCACCCCCGACGATATCCACGACGATCTTTACCTTGCTTGATCTTCTCTTTCTCCTCTTCACTCACAAACCCTTACTCTCACTCTTTTAAAAAGGGAGAAACTGATCTAAAAATTATTCTAACACATTAATATAACTAAAAGAATTGGTTAGGGAAAAGACCAAAATACCCTAAAAATTTTCGGACTGACTTCCCTGCCAACTGCCCAACTCCCAAAGGGCATAACTCACTCATACGAACTCGGAATCGAGCAAACTCAGCGGCGTTGGAAAGATCATACCACAAGCTTCGTAAACATAACTGGAAATACACCTAACTCATCCTGAGCTAGGAGTTATGACTATTCAAAGTTGACCAAAAACTCATTTGTTTCCACACTTCACCAAATTTCCAGATTTGAATTCTTTCCAAAAATGATTATTTCAAATTTCCAGCTTACACGATGTTACACTTAATGAACTAGCTTGGATTGGCAAAATGACATGCTTTTCTTGGGATAATGAGAATAATTTATAAAATACTATTCCGTAGGAATTAAGCTTAGCATCGAGTGGATATTTACATTTAGATGGGAGTTCTCCCGTTAGTAGAGGTCAATTTTCTAGAAGAAGTCTCATGAGATGGAAGCTCTCCCGTTAGTAGAGGTTGGGTTGCTAGTAGCAGTCTCCTTATCCCTTAAACTATGTTCCCCCGTAGGTTAATATCTAGTGGATCCACTTAAGCTAGTTGTTCATGGTTCTACCTTAGGCAAGTAGAACAACCCTTTTTGGTGTGGGAGATATCGGGTGATCATGTTTTAGCTCACATGGTCTCTATGTCAGTCAAGGCTAATTTTCCCACAACAAGTTGATTAATGGACTAAGGTTACTTAAAGAAGTATGTCATATGTGTTCAAAAGCTTAAAAATGATTTAGCTTGCATTGACCATGAAGTTATGATCTATATTTCCAACTATCTCTATTATGATGTTTAAACATGATAAATTGCATTGCATGAAATGAAATGTCCTTCTTAGTATGTTTTAAATGTTTTTATGCATAGCTATCATACTTAGTGCATTTTTTACTAACGCATACTCTTGCCTACATTTTTCCCAAATGTAGGGTCCGACATGCAGGGTTTCCATTCTAGTGGCTAGAGCTTGGACTTTGATTCTTTCCGAGCTTGGTGAGTCCTCATGGTTCGAGGATGGACTTTCCTTTATTGTAGTTTCACTTTCGTATTTCCTTTTTGAACATGATGTTTGGGCTCGGCCCACTTTCATTCTATTGTAATAGATGGCAATGTTGAGACATGAGTTAGACTTCCGCTTTTCTATAAAACTCTTTTGGACTTAAATGTGGTTTTACTCTTTATTATTCTAGTACTTTATGTTATGATATGCTAAGTGGCTTATATGGAGTCCTTCGGGGTTTTATATGCCATGTTACATCTAGGGGTACCCCTGGGTCGTGACACAATCCCAGCACTACCATTCTCCATATAGCTTCCATCAACATTGATCTTATAGTTCCCCATCTCTGGTTTCTGCCAAAATGATTGGTTGGATAGCTACCTTGGGTTTTAGCATTTCAATATTGCTACAAATGGATAGACAGTTTCCAATAATGTTATAGGTGGAATAGGTTGTTTGGAGAGTAGCTTGGATGTTCCAAATGGTACGATGTTCCATTTTGTTATTAAACATCTTCCTTTGGTCACCAAATTTGCATGTTGTCCATTCCTTCCAAATTTCCCAACATATCATCACTGCAGCCATTTGTAGAAGGAGTTTGTGTATATCATTGCCAACTTTCAGGTTCCACCATTGGCTGAATACTCTTCTGATTGGTCCAAGATTATGGTTGATGCTAGAGGTCTTTCAATGTGATTCCATGTGTTTAGCTTCCTCTCCCTCAGTGAAGGCGTGTTGAATGGAATCTTGTAGCTGTATCCTGCAACATAAACAATTTCCATTAGATTGTCTACCAAATCTAGAAAGGAAGTTTTCCAAGGCAAAGTCTCCAAGATAGAAAATATAATTTAAATGGAATAGCTTTGTGCCACAGATTGCTCAAAATCTTTGTTCTTTGATAGTCTTGTGAGGTGCCAAGCAGATTTGTTGATGTATTGTCCATCTTTTATGCAGTTTCAGACGGCTTCATCATTTTGCTCAAGTGGACCGATATGGATGTCAACAATTCCCTCGACAATTTGGTGAGGAAGAATAGTCGAGGGCAGGTTCAAATCCCAAGTCCCATTCCTGATGAAGTCTTTGACATAGAAGCTTCTCATATTGCCCTAAAAAGTATGATGAATATTTGCTAGAGGTCCAAGGTTAGACCACGAGTCCCACCAAAAGTTTGAACTTCCTGAGTTGATATTCCATTTGATGCTATCTTCTGCTTTATCCCTTGCCCATACGAGTTTTTTCCATGCTTGAGAATTTCCTTTTGACCAGTTTTTTTGGGCAATGTGTTTCCTGGAGCAGTATTTAGCTTGAATGAATTCAAGAATAATTTGTCCTCAATCACTACAACAAAAACAACCTTTAACGGAAATAAATATACACATTAACAAATAGTGATAAAGCTTTTACCGAGTGCTAAATGCCACTAAGAATATATTTTTAATGGCAATTAAGCTATTATCGTTAATTAATTGCCACTAAAGATTATTTTTGATGTAGTGAATCTCTACCATCTCTTTATGGCAAGTGTGTTAGTGATGTCTTGGAAGCTTCTAATGCCCACTCCACCCTCATCTTTCGGAAAACAAAGTTTATCCCAGGCAATCCATTACTACTTCTTTTTTTCAGTAGTAGATCCCCACAAAATCTAGCAATGTGTTTCTCAGTAAGATCGATAGTTCTTTTGGGAGGGTTAACTGTTAGGATTTGGAACTTTTAGAGAGAAAAAAATAAGGTTCAGCAGCAGAAATTTTATACATATATTCAGCTTTTTGAAAAGCATACACACATATATCTACATAAGCTTTTCCAAAGTTAGTAGAGGACCATACATATCCAACCACTAAAGACTTTCTTACAAAACATATTCCATAAAACAAGGACTACCTTTCCTTTACATACTTAACATAATATTTAAGAAAATAACAATTAAACAAAAGACATCTAGAAATATCTCATTTTCTAACACTCCTCCTTGAGATTTTTCTTGGATACTCCCAACTTAGCCCTTAGAACTTCAAATTTCCCCTTAGGAAGAGCCTTGGTCATGATGTCTGCAATCTGCTGATCTGAGCTGCAATGAACAAGTTGAACT
>JAJOOS010031030.1:0-15859 GCA_029582725.1 Solanum chiquidenum
AACTTCTCAAAAACTCAACTTTTTTACCAACTTTTCCTCAAACCAACTTTACAACCACAAAACATGGGACTCGGGGCAACTACCGAAAGGGCAAAATAGTCATTTCCACGAAAAATTACCAAAATGACCTTTTGGGTCATTACAATTTCTCTAGTTAAAATTATGTTTATACTTAGTAATACACAATATTGTAAATTGAAGTAAGTATGAGTTCTAAAATTTCCAATTGATTTTTTCTTAAATGTAATCGACGAACAAAATTGCATACGTTCAATACTACTACGTATATAATTTTCTTTCAAGAAAATAAATAAGAATATAATTTTGGACTTATATTTTTCAAATAAATGCTAATAATAATGAGACATTTATAAAAATGTCTTGAATAAGACATTAAATTTCTTATAATATAATTTCTTTAAGTAAAATGTATATTATTATTTTTTAAAGAACACATTCACCTAAAAAATTCAACTACATTTTATGTTATGCAACCTTGCTCGTTAATAGTGTTCAATTTTTTTTTTGTGTATTTCACTAATTTATCAATTGACAATTGTCTATTACACTTCTAAATTATCACTCTATTTCTATATTTTTTTTAGGAGATCTCAAATAGTGTCCATTCATTTTCTAGAAAAAATAATTAAATATGAACAATTAATGTGAAAACCAAATGAACAAAAATATAATTCAAAATAAAAAATAATACATTCTAAGCAAATGAACCTATATTAAGTCATAATTTTCAAATTAAACTAAAAAAAATGTTACATTTCATTTTACCCTTGAACTTTTCGAAACGGATCAGATTTACCCCTATGTGAATTGTATTCCTATAGTAATAAATTTTTTTTAATTAAGTTTCACTTTTGTCAGCCTAAAAAGATATATTTGAGTCATTTTTTAATAATAAGGATATATGTAAGCCGTTATTTTAAAACCAAATGGTCTATCAATTTTAAATTTCAAAGTTAAAATAGTAATTAGACTTTAGACCCCTGTTTCTTTATTATTATTATTATTATTACTAGGTTTACCACACGTGCGTTGCACGTGGTTGCCTCGTCTTGAGGTTGATTCATCCATTAAAATGTATTCCTACTCTATTTGTCACAATCAACTTTGGGCTTAATTGTAGCCCGTCTGCCGTTGTGGTAGTGTTTTAGTCGCAAGTGCCAACTTCTCTATGGTAACCGTTTCTTTGCAGGTGCAAGAATATATTATTATTTTACTTTTTCAAGGGCGGCTCTATTTTTGGAGATGTGGGATCTTATAAAGTAGTAGGCACATATTGTCCTGTTGTGTTTGACAACTCATGTGGCGCTGCTGGGAGTGTTTCAGGACCATTTGAAGATCTGTTATTGAATTTCGCAAACACGAGTTGGAAGGTCTAATATTCTAAGGCAGTAACAGGGCCTAGAGGATGTAAAAGGGCACAACTATTCATTTATTTGTGATTTTGGATGTTTGTTGTGATACTTGCAATTTGTTTGTTGCTGAATCTGCGCTGGTTCGTTTTAAAGAGAGGTTAGCGAGTAGGTACGTTTGTTGGTGGATGGTCACTGGTGACTGTCCATGATGTGATTGTTGGAAGTCATGTCTGTTTGTGAAATATTTTGTTAATGGGCAAAGGTGTATGGTAACGTGAGGTGGCCGTGCATTCGACGTGTATGCCAAGTCTTGACATCCCTATACATGGAGAAGTTTATCGATAATGTGTATTTCAGTTGTACATAATATGACTTTGTATTTTATTATTCAGTACGTCATACTTAGTGACGGGTCACACAACATTGCATTTTGTTTTAACACATATATGGGTGAGGGTCATATTATAAATTTGTTGTTACGACATTTGTTTGCAAATAATTATGTTGGACTTAACAGTTTGGGTTGTTAGTTATGTTATGCCATGAAAAACACGTCCCCTTGAAATAGTATATAATAATTTAACTGTATATTTACCTAATTGAATCTACACAACACTATGTCATATTTGGTAGTTCTCTGGTGTTGTTCATATAGTCTCTTCTTCCACCAAATTTTTGAATACATCCAATTAATCTTTCATTTGCTTCAATTTGTGTGTATGTTTTTCCATGTTTGATTTCTTCCAATTCTTAGTAGTAATTAAATCTCGCCTAAAACTTCCTTGTACACAATATTTCTTATGTACGTCCCTTTGTGCCGATCTGGTTGTTCAGTCACGATCAATATTTTTGTTTTCGCCATAGATATTCCTCTAGATAGTGCTATGTACAGTTGGACATGTGAGAAAACATGTTGTGGTAGGTACAATCCAACATTCGGTATAGTTTGACCTTGTGCTTTATTTATTGTCATCGTAAAACATGGACGTATTGGAAATTGTTTCCGAATAAATTTGAAAGGATATCCTTCATTCTCGGGTGGTGATAGTTGTATCCATGGAATAAACACTTGCTTTGGTGGCATATTGTCCTGTTGTTCTTTCGGTATGTATGACATTCTTGTCAAAACCTCTACAAATTAATCGTGTCCCATTGCACAAACCATTTGAGGGGTCTAGATTTCCCAACATCATGATAGGCACATTTTGTTTCAGCACTAACCTTATTTGTACAATGTAAAGATTCATTAATTGTTATGTATTTGTAAGCACACAATTGTTGACTTCTCTTTTGCGCTATGAAGCAACATAATAAGACATATGTAAAAGTTTAGAAGGATTTGATAATGTACCTATGCGGTGGAAGTCCATTTGGTGTTAAGGTGTTGAGGTATTTTTCTTGATAGTAGTTGTTGGTATCA
This sequence comes from Solanum chiquidenum, assembly GCA_029582725.1. Lineage (NCBI taxonomy): Eukaryota > Viridiplantae > Streptophyta > Magnoliopsida > Solanales > Solanaceae > Solanum > Solanum chiquidenum. The sequence goes on from JAJOOS010031030.1 coordinate 2,794, forward strand.
TCTTCCGCTGAGTCAAAACTGATATATGTTTTGGTTTCTGCAGGGAATTTCCCAATCATCATTTCATTTAGGTTATCTATAAATTCATTTCTACTTGTTAAGATTGCCCGTTCTGTTATATAGTCAGCAGATCTATAATTTTGTTGAAGCGATGGAAATATTTCCCTGACCAATGATTCTTCTGGATTGCTATCTTGACTTAGTTGGATAGTCATTTGTTCTGGAAGTATTTTTAAATTATCATATATTGTGATTTCTTCTCCATTTCCAATACGAAGCAAGTAGTCACTGAAAGTTGTATCTGCTCTTGATCACATATTTAATGAAAATATATATCTCATAAAAATTAGTTATTAAATAAATAATAAAAATTAAACTAATACAGACTTTAACTGGCGTTGTTAGAAGTCATATGAACTTTTCTTCGTCGAAAATACTAAGAAATGGTAAATTAGTAAAACAAAAGGGCAATGTTTACATAGTAATAACTATTTTGAAGCAAATTTCCTAACAATCTAAATCACACAAGTAGCATTGATAAATAAAGTCATACTTTTATATTGAGCATCAAAAAAATAAATCGTGACAATTCTCTAACTCTTGAGAAGTTTAATAATTTTGAAAAAAGATATTCAGAAACATATAATCTACATCACAAGAGAAATTGTTGACAAAAACTAATGAATTTATACTCCAATAAATTAAACTTAAATAAATTTCAACTGGCGTTATTACAAGTCACATGAACTTTTCTTCGTTGAAAATACTGAAATATTAAGAAATAGTAAATCTGTAAAACAAAAGGGCAATGTTTATATAGTAATAAATATTTTGAAGTAAACTTCCTGACAATCTAAATCACATAAGTAACATTGATTAATAAAGTCATATTTTTTCTTGGGCATCAAAAAACTAATTTGTGACAATTCTCTAGTATATATTTAATTTCCTTACTAAATTATTTTATATAAATATTTCCCCTAGTATATATTTAATTTTTTTTCTTTCCTGACATAGAATTTATGGCCCTGACATCAACATCCTTGTTTTATCTTAAATCCCCTTGCACTATACATAGAAGTTTTCTATGTGAAGCAAAGTTCACAGTTAATTACACATTTCTCTGTTCTCTTCTTTTCTTCTTTAATATAAAGTCAATATCTATATTCCATAAGAGCATCGGCAAAACATATCAATGGATTAGGGATGAATGATTTATGAAACTTTTAAATGATCTCAAATTGTCACAGAAAAGAGATGCCCAAGAATTTATAAGGAGTGAATGGTTGTGGTTTATGACCGAAGAAAGATGAATGCTGAAAATGTTGTGACTATTCGAAGAAAATAAGTCTTTTTTTAATAAATAAAATATTTAGGTTAATTAAAAGTGTATTAGTGTTCTAAAATGATACAATTATTATTGAAGTATGTATGTGATGAAAAGCGTAAGAGGAAAATATGAGTATGAATTGATGAATAATTTGCTACAATTTGTTCACCAACTCTTTCTTATGTAGTACCTCAATTTTTTTGAATTTAGAACTTAATCAACTATTGAAAATAACACTTGAGATTTTGTAAGAAGATGAAGAGTAGAAAACTTAAAAAAACTATAGTTTAAAAGAGGGAGGAGACCTCTCTATTTATAGCTTATGAATAGGTGCTACTTGTGCCTTATCCGAAAAGTCACAACCCTTTAAAAAAGGCATTGCTCATCGGAAAAGTCACAACCATTTGAAAAAGTTACAACTTATCGGAAAAGACAACCCTTTGGAAAAGTCACAACCCTTTGAAAAAATTACAACCCTTCTGAAAAGTCACAACTCATCGGAAATGTCACAACCCATCAAAAAAGTCTCAACCCTTCGGAAAAGTCATAACTCATAGAAAAAGTCAAAACCCTTTAATATGAAAAGATATCTACTTTTAATATAATACAAGTAATTAATTAAATAAAAATAAATAAATTGAATATTTGTAACTGGGGGTATTATAGTAATTCAACATTCATGTTTGGTAGTTCATGCTTTTAAGGTAGTATAGATAGATAGATAGATAGATAGATAGATAGATAAACTGACAGACAGATAAATAGATAGATAGATTGATAATAATCGGGTTACCAGGATAAACAAGAAAATAATGCGGAAGCAAAATTATGAAGATTAAAGACAGAAATTGAAAGATATGTGAAATTCAAGAATAAAATCCCCAATTTCAAGATAAAGTGCTAAGAACCCTAATTGATCTTAGTATTCAAAATTAGCGGATTAAAACTAATTATGATACTAATAGAGTCAATTCAAAACGAAGTAATTTGAGACAACAATTAGTATAAAGACTAATCACATTCTTTAATTTACGAATAGAAACCAAAGATATCAAATTAAGAATTAATTTTACCTCTTAAAGAATCGTTCTTATAAGGTTGTAAGATAAATCCATAGTCACCACACACAAAGGTGTAAAGATGAGAAACCTCTCAAATAATATTAATCATGTCTGTCTCAAAATAATAAAATCAACCCCTATATATAGGGAAAATCTATCCCAAATAGAATAGGATTTAAATCCTACTTTTATCAAAACTTTAAACTAGGTAACTTTTAAACTAGGAAACTTTAAACTAGAAAAACAGGAAAACTTTAAACTAGGAGACTTTTTAAACTAGGAAAACTTTAAACTAGGAAACTTTTTAAAATAAGAACTTTTGACTTTAAACATTCAGCTTTTTAGACTCTTTTACTGGGCTTCGTGTGGTCCAATCTTTTTTCTTTTGGGCTTAAATTTGGACACCTCTTTCGTGATAAACATATTCTTGATTTTGTATTGAAGCCAGTCAACTTTAGAACAAGTGGGCTGACATTGATGCTATCATTCCCTTATTCTTGAAAACAATTCGTCCTCAAATTTAAATCTCTCAAAATCAAGACGACCTGCATTAGCAAACAACATCCATTACTTGAAAGCAACAATGGTAGGAACAAAACAAGATAGTGACCATGTGTCCACTTAACCCAATTAATCCTGGCATGTATAAATACACCCTTATAAAGCATGTGAACATCATCATCCCAGTAGAAAATTCTCCTACTTATATAACCACAACGAACTCCTTGTCTAGATGCCAGTGCGAACGATACATGCAACTTCAATTTAGTTCTATCAATAAAATACCCCAATGGGCATGACAAAGAGGACACAAGATCCCTAAAACAAGCATCAAATTGGACAGTTTCATGATATATCCAAGCTTCCTTAATCATACCACTCACCAATTCTTCTATGTACGAGCTATTCACATAAGCATTGAAGTGCTCATAGTCATGTACCTCTTCCTCATTAGTAGAAACTACCTTATTTAGCTCACACTCATCAGGACTTGAAGAATCACGTCTCATCCCATAGAAAATATCATATGCCAACAAATTATCACACAAAACTCGATTCAACACTAGACATCAACTAACTCATTCACAATCTTCCTCGCACTCTTTTCAACAAGTGTAAATCCACAATCAACTGTGTCATACTCAATTTTGAAAGATCTCAAATTACTCTTATTGAACTTGGTGATAGAAGTTAATGACTTACTATATAGCAAAATATCATCATCCTAAGAATCAATGAAGTCACCAACATAAGAATTGAGAATGTAGTTCATTACCTCCAAGAAGACTTTAAGTGTTTTAGGAATACCAAGAATGTGAATAAACAAATTATACATACCATTGATGTTTGCGTAATCAAGAAACAACTTTCAATGCAAGTGTCTACGATTGTACAATAGTATAATAACCCAACCAAGGGTTGGGATCGTTCCCACAGGGAGTGATTTTGAAAATAAATAGAAAAATAAAATTTAGTTCTAATTAGTCATAGCTGAAAACATTGTCGAATATAAACATATTAAATAAAAGGGGTGACACAAAAGTGTCAATTAACAATGGGGGTTGTAACAAGTAAGAAAAAATAGCAAAAATAATGCAAAGAGTACTAATATAGAGACGAAATTCTTGGGATGTGATAGGAATACGGGATAGACTAAATCATTGGGTACATGCTTTTGGTAGTGAATTCATTGAATATTTGTGACTAGGCAAGACTTTAAAGGGGATAAGCTCTCTCTCGAGCAATTTACCCCGTTTCAAGCGGGTTCCTCTCGGACACCCACTTGCCGCATGAAGAACAACCTCCGCATTAACCCACTCACTCTCTCGAGTTGAGTGTGTGGACATGGGACTAGGGTTCACTCTCTTGAGTTGAACCTCATGTTGACCCACTCGCACTGTCCATCAATTTAGTAGTCTTAGTTTTACGTCATCTCTCTCGAGCAGGTCGGAAACACAAAGGTGAAATCGTATTTGCAACTACAATTTCATTAAGTTCCATCACAACTACGAAACGAAATCACATCAAAACAACAAATAAACCACCAACAAGCAAGACCCAACAACTAATCTAACCAATATTCACAAAATCACACCCCAAAAATTGGGGTTTTAGCTAGAATGCTAAAGAGATAGAAATTTATATCAAAATGAGTTTGCATTCAAATGGGTATGAAGATTTAAGTCTCAAAACAAGTCAAGAGTGAAGAATCCAAAAGACCCAAGCCCAAATTTTGGAAATGAAACCCTTTGAATCTTCAAGTTCTTCAAAACCCTATCAAACTTAGAACAAAAATATCAAAAGTACTATTCTATATGAAAATTATAATAATTGTTCCACCCTTAAAACTACAACTCTAACTAGTATTTATAGTTTTCACAGATTTGCGCTGCAGCGGATCATTCGGCATCAATAGTCGGAATCGCCGATCAACTCGGCGATTCACCTTTTGGTGTAGTTCATCACCTCTTGCACCAGCCTTTAGCATCGTCGTGCTCTGGGTCATTGGGCGACATGGTACTACTTCGCGGAACTTCTCGGCGATGCGCCGACTGCTCCTTTTTTCACCGATTTGATCCTTTCCTTCAGGGCTCAGCACACTGGAACAAAAGGCGAAGTGAGACCCTTCGACGACTCGCCAAGTGGACTCGGCGATCCTGAGGCCTTCATTTCTTCATTCTTTTCAGCCTTTTCATTCCTTTTTGCGACGTAGTGTCCATGCTTTCCTTCAAACTTCAAATATCTGAAACTTAAGGGTTTTCATCAGATATAGAGATAAAATAAGCATTTGAGGACACAATTTCTATTAAAATATAGACTAAATGAGTCCAATTTGTGGACTCATCAACACCGCCAACTTAAACTTTTGCTTGTCCTCAAGCAAACTCAAGCTCAGCCGTTCAAAAAGGAGGTCTCGAACAGTGCTATACAAGACTCAATCATGAATGCACACAACAAGACTCAAGTACTTATGCAGAGATCAAATGTGCACTCAAAGATTCAAGTTGTGACTCACCAATATCAAAGAATCTCATGCTCACAATACTTGCTTCAAATGCAAGTTCAAGCTCACTAAAGTGTTCAAATGCCCTCACACAAGGAATGATTCCAATTTCACACACAAAGGTTTAATCATTTAAAGTTCCAGAATCAAATGCAACGCTCACTCTCACAAGGAAGAACACAATGCATGCTTTCACCCATAGGTTTGCCCGTATTTTCCGATCAACATTTGTTTCGGCTCACTCAAGATAAAAGAGGTCTTTTCAAGGCTTGTAAGGGGGGTGAGTGCAAAGGTATGGTCATTTAAGCTCAGTGACTTTCATCCTCATGAAATGTGGTGCTCACAACACTTCTTTTTCTTTTCCTTCATCATTTTCTTTAGTGCTCATAAGCCATCCTATTATTCACTTTCCCATAGTGTGTTGGAAACCCCCTTTCTTTTGCACTTTATTCTGCAACTTTCTTTTTCATTCTTTTTTTTTTTTTTTTTGTATGGAGGAGTTCCATATTTTTTTTCAAAATCATGGGTAAGAAGGACTTTCTTGCACTTCTTGATTTACCCTTTTCTTTTCACCACATCCATCCCCAACTTAGGCTTTTGGCCTAAGTTGGCTATTCAAACTAACCACAACTTCATGAGGATTGTGGGTAATGGGTTAAGAAAGGTCTAATTTTCATCAAGTTTCTTAAAAAGAAGGTTAAGGCTCAAGGGGTGTTCAAGTCATCGGTATTGATCAGAACCGAGACTTAAATTTTGCAAAAGAACAGCCACATTCAACACACGAGAGGTGGCAAAATTTTTGAACGGGTCAAAGTCATGTTTGCAATTTAAAATAAAAGGAGCCATAAGCTCAAACATCTACAAAAAAAGTATATAAAACATAATTTTTAAATAGAACGACCCAAATATATACACAAAAACATGAGTAACAAATATCACACAAAAGGTGAGCCTCACCCCACCACAAATAAAAGCGTTTGTCCTCAAATGCAAATAACATAATATCCAAAATGTAAAATAAAGAAAGATAGAGATGGAGGTAAAGAAGGTTCTGCCTACACAGTCGCTCCATCTGTCGGGGTATCAATCCCCGATGCATCTGTCTGAGTTTGGATAGCGGTCCCCGGATCCTCTTCAGAATATTCAACGGCAGTTGACTTACTGAAATTGTCCAAGTCATGAGCCGCCAAAAAGGAGTGGATAGCTGTGAAGAATCCACGTCTCCACGAGGAAATAGTGGGGTCTCAGGGATTTGTTCTCTTGCTGGCACTGGGCTTCTTGCCCTCATTATCCATTTTGGGAGGATTTGTTGCCTTTGTATTTTTTTGAAATTTTTCACTCTTGTTTGTCGGGGTGGTATATCTCTTCCAGCCACTTTTGGTCTAGCCATTTCTGCAAAGCTTCGAGAAAAAGTTAGAACGTATTCAGAAAAAAGCAAGGCAGTTCAATTGCAAAATCACTTCGTTGAACCTGTTGACGAAGCACACAACTATTTCGGCGGCTCGCCGAGTGCAGTGCATAGAGAATACAAGGGTGCAGACAAAGGGCGAACCAAAAGTCACTCGGCGAGTCGCCAAATGCTTTTGGCGATCAAAAGTTTCTCGCCAAAAGTTACAAAATTCAACATCATATTTGGCATTAAATTAAATACGAGATAGGGATTTTAGGTGAACCGCTGAGTGGTTCGGCGAGCTCGACCCAGCTCGCCAAATAACCCAACTTACCTGCTTTTGTCCCAACTTCCTGAATTCAACCCCGCAACCCTCGAAAACAAAATTAAAACCCACACAACTCAAATTAGGCTTAGACCCATTGACAATCATGCACAACCCATGATTTTTCATTCAATTTAAAGCGCGACCTTCAGAAATTAACTATTTAACTTAGTATTGGCAAAGTTTGCGATCCTAACAGGAACACATATATTCTAATCCTACCAGAGAGGCCCAACACACATTATCAAAGTAATGCCCTTTCGTTTGAGTAAAACTTTCGAAGAAAGAAAAGTAGGGCTCAGAAACCAACCTTGGATGCTGATTAAAATGGTACTGAGATGGTATGCAGCAACCCAATCCAGATCCAAGCACAATTTAATAACAACAACACAGTAGAGATGCACGATATTGAGAATAAAACTAGGTGCGAGTTTGCAAAGTTTGAAACTGAGGGAGAGCGTAGGAGATTGGAAATTTTAAACCTTTGGCAAAAAAAACAGTCCAGTTCTTGCCCACTCGGCGACATTAGTTGTGAGCGCCGAACCATTCGGCGTCACGCCGAGCAATCACCTTCCTCGCTGAGTATTACAGAATCCCCAGTTAATATGGGGATCCAAACGGCAATACAAATCAGGGTCGCCGAGTTGATCGGCGAATCGCCAACCGATATTTTCCTTGCCAATTTCTTTCTTTCCAAATGCTTCCAACATTTCTTCCTGTACAATTAACATACCATTATTTCAAAAATCAACATAAAGCAATAAAAGGTTTTGGGTTACCTCCCAAACAACGCCTTAGTTAACGTCGCAACACGATGCAAGTCAACAACTATTCTTCATCCTCGGAGTCAGCCATGGTGTAGTTAGGCTAGTCCTCGACGAACGGTGGATAACGACCTGTCATCAAATGGGTGATTTGAGCATCCTACTGCTGAATAGTCATGGAGTTTGAGGTAGACGTTTCATTCAGCATTTCAATGTTGTCTTTCATCTCATTCAACTTCTTGTTTTGTTCTTTAAGTTGAATAAGTGAAAGGGCTTCATCATTATGCACGGCCCCATGTTTCTTCCCGTGTTTACATTCGCGATGGAAGAAGTGCTTTTCCTTTTCCATGGCTTGTACTTCCAACTCCATGACTCATTTGGATAGAACATCCAACTGAGTAACTAGTGCATCCCACTCTTGCCTTCCTTTTGGCTTCCTTATTTGTTTCAGCCATACCATCAAGGATTTTTGCGATAACTTCGTAGGGCTGGTGTAGCATACCCTCGCACAAAGTTGATTAGCTATACTTCTATTTTCGAGTCCAAGACCCCTATAGAAGCACTCCAGTAGCGACTTGTCAGTCATCCCATGAGATGGGTACGGTTGTAGCACTGCTTGGAACTTCAACCACATTTATTGAATTGTCTCATCCCCCGTTTGTTTGAATGTCAGGAGGTTGTCGCTGAGGTTTAATAGTTTCAGGAGGGGGTGGTCCGTGTGGTACCCATAATGATTATCCATTCTTATTTCCCTGCTTTGATATTCAAACAAGCAAAACAAAACTACAACTAAGGTTAGTAAAACTATAACTAAAAATAACAAAAATTCTATTAATCTAAGAATTCTCAAATAATACCACTCCCCGGCAGCAGCGCGATTTTGATGTTTGCATAATCAACACACTACTTCCAATGCAAGTGTCTACGATCGTAAAATAGTATAATAACTCAACCAAGGGTTGGGTTATTATACCCACAGGGAGTGGTTTTGAAAATTATTAGAAAAATAAATTTTAATTCTAATTAGTCATAGCTAAAATTATTGTCGAATATAAACATATTAAATAAAAGGGTTGACACAAAAGTGTCAATTAACAATGGGGGTTTGTAACAAGTAAGAGAAAACAACAAAAATAATGCAAAAGTACTAATATAGAGACGAGATTTTTGGGATGTGATAGGAATATGGTATAGACTAAATCATTGGGTACATGCTTTTGGTAGTAAATTCATTGAATATTTGTGACTAGGCTAGACTTTAAAGGGGATAAGCTCTCTCTCGAGTAACTTACCCCATTTCAAGTGGGTTCTTCTCGAACACCCACTTGCCGCATGAAGAACAACCTCCGCCTTAAACCACTCACTCTCTCGAGCTGAGTGTGTGGACATGGGACTAGGGTTCACTCTCTCGAGCTGAACCTCATGTAGACCCACTCGCACTGGCCATCAATTTAGTAGTCTTAGTTTTACGTCCTCTCTCTCGAGCAGGTCAAAAACACAAAGGTGAAATTGTATTTGCAACTACAATTTCATTAAGTTCCACCACAACTACTAAACGAAATCACATCAAAACAACAAATAAACCACCAACAAGCAAGACCCAACAACTAATCTAACCCATATTCACAAAATCACACCCCAAGAATTGGGGTTTTAGCTAGACATGCTAAAAAGATAGACATTTATACCAAAATGATTTTGCATTCAAATGGATATGAAGATTTAAGTCTCAAAACAAGTCAAGAGTGAAGAATCCAAAAAACCCAAGCCCAAATTATTGGAGATTAAACCCTTTGAATCTTCAAGTTCTTCAAAACCCTCTCAAACTTAGAGCAAAATTATCAAAAGTACTATTCTATATAAAAATTATAATAATTGTTCAACCCTTAATACTACAACTCTAACTAGTATTTATAGTTTTCACAGATTTGTGCTGCAGCGGATCATTCGGCGTCGTTAGTTGGAATCACTGATCAACTCAGCGATTCTCCTTTTGGTGTAGTTCATCACCGTCTTGCACAAACTTCAGCATCGTCGTGCCCTGGGTCATAGGGCGATATGGTACTGCTTCGCGGAACTTCTCGGCAATGCGTCGACTGCTCCTTTTTCCGCCGACTTGATCCTTTCCGTCATGGTTTAGCACACTGTAACAAAAGGTGACGTGAGACCCTTCGACGACTCGCCAAGTGGACTCTGTGATCCTCAGACCTTCATTTCTTTGTTCTTTTCAGCCCTTTCATTCATTTTTGTGACGTAGTGTCCATGCTTTCCTTCAAACTTTAAATACATGAAACTTAAGGGTTTTCATAAGATATTTAGATAAAATAAGCATTTGAGGACACAATTTCTATTAAAATATAGCCCTAAATGAGTTCAATTTGTGGACTCATCAACCATACTTGGTCTTATGTAGCAAAGGAATTACATCACCTCATTTTTCTTTTCTCATTGGCGTTAGATCCACAATTGCCTTGTTGAACTTTCTATTATGAGCCTTATCTTGGGCAGTCCCAAAATAATTCTCTTTACCTTCATCGTTCTCATCAACATGCATTTTTTCCATTGGACATGTAGTATCGACCACCTTAGGATTATGTTCATCCAATGTAATTGGTTTTTCAATGCAAGCTTTCCCATGAGTGCCAACAAGAGAGTCAAAACTACTAGAAGACAAAGTAGAAATGTTAGAGTTAGAATAAGAAATAACCTCACTCAAATTCTCTTGTTTTTCTTTACATCACTATCATCCTTTTCTTTTTTGCTCTCGTGGTCATCTCTCTTTTCTTTCCTCTCAATTTCATTTTTTTCTCACTTGACATCTCATTCTCTTCACACAACACAACTTCTCCTTTTCCCTCTCTTTGGATGTCAACATGCACTCCCTTTCTCCTCTCACACTTTTCTCTCTCAAATTTCTTCATTGCATTTTTCACGCGTTCTTGATCTTCATAAACTTTGGCTGGAGTTAAAGGTGCAAGTGTATATTTTCTTTCTGTCCTTTCTCCTATCATGAAATGCGTTCCTACTAAATTGCCATGGACTCCCCAGAATGATATGAGAATCTTGCATTGGAATTACATCACAAACAACATTATCGGAATACCTCCCAATGGAGAAAGAAATCATGCATTGCTTAATCACCCTAAACTCACCAATATTATTCAGCCATTGCTTATAAGGAGTAGCATGTTTAGTGCATCTAAGTTTCAACTTCTCCACACCATATGAACTTACCACATTAGTACCACTTTCACTATTAATAATCATAGAGCAAATATTACCATTTATGCCACACCTTGTATGAAAAATAGTTTCTCTCCTTAAATTAGCTACGGTTACATTTTTCTCCTCCAATCGTTTGATCAACACATCAACCCATTTGATGTCATTTTGAGTTTCAGCTTCAATTTCCTTACCTATTTGAAACATCTCAAAAATATTAAAGAAAGAAATATCTCTCAGTTTGACTTTTTCTCTCTCTATTGATCTTGATGCTTATCGTGACCAACGACACTAACCTACAGTACGAGTGTCTACGATCATCGATAAAATAGTAACCCAACTAAAGGTTGGGGTTGTGTCCCAAGGGAGTGGTTTTAAGAATTGATAGAAAAATAATATTTAGTTCTAACTAGTCGTAGCTAAAGATATTAACGAGTAAAAACATAGTAAATTAAATGGGGTGACACAAAAGTATCAAATATCGATTTGGGGGTTTGTCACAATTAATAAAAACAACAAAAATAACAAGAAAATCAAGTATGGGTAAGAATTCTTGGGGTTTGACCGCAATACAAGTTGAGATAAGAAGTTGGGTACATGCCTTTGAAAATTTTTTTGTAAGATAATGGTGACTAGGCTAAGCTTTAAATGGAAATAAGTTCCGTCTCGGGTAACTTACCCCGTTTCAAATGTGTTCCTCTTGGACACCCATTTGCCACATGAACACCAGCCTAGGCCTTACCCTACTCACTTTCTCGAGCTGAGTGTTAGGATATGGGACTAGGGCTCACCCTCTCGAGCTGAACCTCATGTCGACCCACTCCTTAGTCCATCAATCTAGTGGTCTTGGTTTCGCGACCTCCCTCTCGGGCAAGCCGAAAACACATGGGTGGCTTTGTATTTGCAACTACAAACCCTTTAGGTTAAACCACAACCACTAGGTGAAATCACCACCAAACTACATCTAACCTATCAGCAAGCAAGACCCAACAATAATATCAACTCATATTTGCTAAAGCACACCCCAAGAATGGGGGCTTTTAGCCACACATCAAGAAATAACAAAATACACCTAAAATGATAGTGAAATTAAATGGGTATAAGAAATTAAACATTGATTTAAGCAAAAGAAGAAGAATGGAGAAGACCCATTTCCAACTTGGGGAAGATGAAGCCCTTCTTTCTTCAAGTCTTTCACAAAACCCTCTCCAAACTTGAGAGAAAAATATCCCAAAAAGTACTATTCTATTCTTGAAATTAAAATTAATGTTCGACTCTCTAAAATTAATAAATAAGTTTAGTATTTGTAGACTTCAAAAAATAGCGTTGGCGGATCTTTCGGCGAAGTTAGTCGATGTCGCCGAATGACTCGGCGACTCGCCCTTCTTCTGTTTCATCGTCGTTTCATGTTTGCCTTCAGCATCTTCACGTTCTGGACCATTAGGCGGTATAGTACTTCTTCAAGAAACTATTCGGTGAAGCGCCGACTGCTCCATTTATCTCTTTTTGGGTCGTCTTTCTGCTGGGCTTCGCGTACTGGAACAAAGGGTGGAATCTGTCCCTTTTACGACTCGCCAAGTGTTCTCGGCGGAGTTCAGGCTTCAGCTTCTTCGTTTTTTTCAGCCTTTTTGTTCCTTTTTGCGCCTAAGTGTCCATGCTTTCACTAAAACTTCAAATACCTGAAACTTAAGAGTTATCATCAGATATTTAGACAAAATAAGCATTCGAGGACACTATTCTTATCAAAATAAAGCCCTAAATGAGTCCAATTAGTGGACTCATCAGATTTCACTCTCTGTTCACTTTTTTTCACTCAAATACTATCTTTGGATGGATCCTTTTAGAAGTAAGATGTAGAAAGAACGGAATTTATCAATACACAAATAATTGGGATTGATCAGACAAGAAAAAGACAACTTTGTGAAACAAGCAAAACTTCAAAATTCTCCTATTCTTGATTTCTTCTTTGA